>JARJDS010038835.1:0-10344 GCA_030264155.1 Atheta pasadenae | reverse complement strand
TTCAAACAACTACGGCCAAGAGCAAGAAGAGGAGCATCCGCAGCCACCTTCTTGAGCAGATTAAGGACTCTACCGATTGAATCGTGACCGTTAATCGACGTGCAGTCAAGCATGACGCTTCACTACTCGTATTTAATAGTATACCGAGCACTACCGACGTGATTAATTCTTAATTGCACGATTTACTATATTTTGTTTTTAGTTTTTGTTTATTTGTTCTTTGGTACCACTTATTACTAAGCGTGTAAACGTTTTTGGTAAAAGTATACATTTTTGAGGTTATAATTTTTGTTTTTTTGGATTTAATCCAAACCAATGCGTTTTAGCAAAAAAAGTTACTAAGATAAATTGATCTTTAGTTAATTCTGAACAACTTTTGTTTAAACAATTTTTTGATATTGTTAATAAAAATAGTAGTTATCAAGGATTAAAAATCAACAAACAAATTTTCTGTTTTCTGAGTTTGCTTAAGTTTATTTCTAACTGAATATACCGATAGATGTAACCTAACCTAACCTAACCCAAAAGTAAGGGTCAGTTATTAGAGTAGGTAATCTGTGACATTACACATTCCACTCCATATGCTTCTGTTTGTATTTAGCGGAAGAATAATGGGGCGTGAATAGATTCTCTATAGTTTCTAGAGAATTGTATGTATCGTGGGGGTGCAAAACGTATGGCCGGATAGGAATGATAGGGGTGGCGAGCGGAAAACACCGACTGTTTACAATTCACCCCTCGCGGCGCGCCGCCAATATATCAATACGAACAGCTCGAATGGAAATGCGAAACGGAAAGAATGTGTGGCGCGCTCGCCGCTCCCACGTGACATTGGCAGCTACATCTTCATTAAGCGCTTGCGGCACAGCAGACGCTTGTAAGTGCAAACATTGCGCACGGCTCGCAAGTAATGATGGCGAAATCCGAAGTACATGGGGCATTACTAACGTACTGTACGAGCGCGCATGTTCAAAGCAAGCGAAATTAGCGGGACGACTAGTTCGGCAATAACACGAAAACAAAAGTTGTTTGGGTGTTTACAAGTTTGAGGAGTTTTTAAGTAATTTTGTACGAATTGGTGCGTTTTAGAAAGTTTTTTTTTGTGTGCACCACAAGTGGTAAAGTTGTACCTGTTGCTTCACGTGAAAAAAATGTGTCTCTCAAAAATGATTTTTGTCTGGAGTTGGAATTTTCGCGAATTTTCACGAGTGTGTTGGCGTGATACCAATGCTTGAATCCCTTGGCATCTGCCGACGTTCCTGCCACCGCAAACTGGGTTCGCAGTCAGACGCAGTTTCTAATATGATAATCTCAAGACAAATCTGTAATATTTTAGCAGGTGGAGGTGGCGCGCGCTCTCCCGCGGGCCGCCCGCGAGCATTATCTACTTTCCGTTCTTGCTACGCGAACAAATCTAATCTTTACTAATTATTCCGCCTCTCTGGAGAGTGATAAGAAGTTCATTTTTGATCTACTCGTCTTGGAATGCTCGCCATTCGGAACAGGAATTTCTTCTCTTTTCTTGAGATTTTTACTTTTACCAATCAGGTGAGAACGCATTTTTTAAATTTGAAATCAAGAAGTAGTCATCTTGATTTTAAGGCGTTTGTTTGTATGTGTGTGTGCGATGGCGGGCGGCAAGGAGGCGTCTGAGGGTGTCGGAGCGGGCGCGCTCGTCGGCCTCCTTGGGGAATCCCCAAGCAATCTCGGTCGCTTCCTCCCCGAGCGCAAAGACTCAATTAAACTTTAAGATGATATGCAAGTGTGCGCCGCCGGCCGCCACCCCCAACGACTACCGCCACCTCTCTCTCTTTGCCCGCCCCGGCCCAAACTTCTACTACTACTCGGCTTGTTACCCTCGAATCTGAAATTCTATCCAGGATTTTCCTGCTTTATTATTAACCATAACTCTTGTTTTTACTTGTCTCACTTGACAAGTATATCTTGAGACGGAGAAGAATCTCTTCGAATTTAATGAATCACCTGTGTGGCGGTAATCGGATATTTTCAAATACGCCTGCATTTGATGATTCGATTTTGATGTGTAAGGGTAAATTACGCAAATAAAACTCCCACAATCGTCGAATGGGCTTGGAAGCTTTCAGTTTTAAGCAACGGACGCTGCGCCCTTTGTGGCGTTTTGTTGTTGTGTAATCCGGTCGGAGGGTAACATGATAGCACCCCCGCTGATATTGTGTGCACACTGTTAATGTGCGGCAATTGCGCTAAATACAACCAACGAGGGGTGCGCGCGCGCTTTGGTTTGCTTACTTTTGAATTGAATTGAGCTTTTGTTTTTTCTTTCAAAGCTTTTGATCCGTCAAGTTTTAGATTCGTCAGATTCTAGTCAGGTGTGTGTGTGGATGGATGGTGATTGACACGAGTTTTGGAAAGTGAGGGTTAAACCATCTTGAACTTGGATGGCGGGATGGGAAAAGTGTAGGAAAGTTGTGTGTGAATGTGCAGTGTCGGCTAAGTTTTAATTCCCTGGCTTAGTCGTTGTTAGAGCAAGCCGGATGTGGCGGTTTTTCCGAATCTGTGGAGAATGGGGGCGGCGCGCATGGCGCGTTTTTGATTGCTCGGGTCGGCCGAGTGCGCGCTCCCCGTGCGACCATAACAGGGCGTCCGGAATGGCCCTCCGTACACTCATAATGCCGCTGCTAATGTTTTCTACCTTCCGAAAAGAAGGAATTAACCTATAGGGGTTGGATTTGTTGGATTTGTTGGACTCATTGGACGTACGGTGGTTTTAAGGTATTGAAGCATCTTAAGCGTATGGATTTTAGTAATTGCAACATTTGTTAAGCTCCAAAGCATACTTGGTTGCCTAAAATGCACATTTGCAGCTAACCACTAACAGATGGCGTTATTCGCAAATGTGTTGTATTTTTGAAATTTAAAAACAAATATTCTTTGGTTGCCCTCCAGGGTGCTTTACTAGCTCCATGCAGAAAGTCCATGGTGAGAATTCAATAATTGAGATGGCAATTTCTTTCCGCGCTTCTTTTGTTTCGCGTTTCGTGTTTTTCATTGCCAGCGTACATAATGAACCGGAAACGAGTTGGGTATTGTTCTTTTGTTTCACCGCACACCACCACCTTATTGGGTGCACATCGTTTGTCCACCCTGGGCGCTGAAACTATGGCTTTAACTCTTTTTTTTCGTGTGTGATTTGTTGTTTGATTTGTTGTCACCATGCGTATGTCGTTGGCCCGCTTTGTGTGTTTGGCTTTCCGCTTTATTGTTTATTGGAATAAGCGTTCGGGCGTCTCTCTACAGTGCGCGTCGTTGCGTCTCGCTGGCTAGTCGGACAATTGCGGCGTTGGTGGCGTCGGCGGCGGCCCGACCCCGAGTACGCAATAGGCACCCGGGGACCAGTTACAAGGCACCAGTAATGCATTGAATTAGACAGTAATACAACGGCGGGCCGATTGCTCCCCAGGCGCACGCGATGCCCATCCAGACGCTGCTCCTTCATAAACTCTAGCCCGTCGGATTGGGCGGCTTTTTAAAAGCTCGATTTTGAATTTATACTTATAATGGTGGCGGCAGCGGATTTAAGAACGCTTTGCCGCGAATCGAGTTTAATCGTGCGGTAGTGTGTGAGTGTAATGCGTTAAATTCAAGTTTGGCCTAATAAAAACCGCGTCCCCGAGGTGGGCTCCCGACTGAGGTGTCATAGTTGGAGCTGGCGCAGTCGATGCGAGCGCAGCACCGCGCCGCGCCGAAACAAAACTTTAGTGCTGTTTTGTGGCAATATCGGCTTCTCTGCGGGCCCATTGAGGCATTGTTTCGCCCGACAATAACAACGCCGACTTACAAGCCCCTCATCGCATTGGGTGGGAACGCGAGGAGCCGGAGAGTTTCATCAGCAGACCGCATAACCTCAAATGTCTTCTTATATTTTATTTCATTCGGCTTTGTTTTTAAATAATTTGTGTTTTAGATGATAAAAAATTGTAGACAATAAAATTAATTGCAACTTTTGTTTAAACAATTTTTGTTAATATTGTTGCTAAAAATTGTAGTTTTCTTCTGTTAAAAAACTAAAAAAATAAAAACACCGAATGCTAATTTTACTAATCGCCAGATTGAACCATTGACATATTTATAGGGTGTCACTGGTTGTCGGCACACCGCACATGCACACGTCCCCCGTGGTGCGCCACACACAACTCCGTGTCGAATCGATGGCGGCGGCAGTGCACAAATCCGAAAAGTGGTGCTTCATTGCCTCATATCGGCCGGCAAAGTCCACCAGCGCGGCGCTCCTCCCGCCGCGATGCGGTGTCACAAAGTTTCAATTAAATCCGGCGGCCGGACGTAACAACATTTTACACTTAACACGTCCGCGAAATCACGCGGTTTTCCCTACAATTAGCGTCGGGACTAATGCGCGAATGTGCGCCCATCGCCCGGCAAGTGTCATGCACTTGTTGTACGTTCATTAGCGACAATCGAGTCAAGCTTTATTAACGTAGTGCATTTTCAAATATCGCAATTTTGCGAAACGACGAAAATATGCGATGCCGCCACCACTACACCGCCGCCCGCGATTGAGCCACGAAACGCGTGCATTATGAATGAATGAAAGTCGATGGCAGACTCGCAGATTCCTTACGGTCGCTGATTACGTATTCCGGCAAGCAGGTAGCTGCCGCCGCTAGTAGGTGAGAGGTGAGGCGAGCAAGGGTGGCCAAATCCCAACGGACGACCCTTCACACAATCTCGGCACCGACGACGCCGCAGTCGCGAGCGCACAGGACGCGCCAAAGTTGAAAAATATATGCGATTTGAATGTTTTAGGACCGTTCTAAAAACAGCGTCAGACTCATTAGACGTGTTTAAATTTGAATATCAATCAGAGCCTTTAATATTGAATATACAGCGTGTACCTAGGCTCGCACACAACCTCAACGCATACATAACCCACAAAAATCAATCTTAATTATTTTTTTTCGTGTGCCTTTTTGCATTAATATTGCATCAGTCCTAAAGGGATATGACAAAGATTGCGAGTCCTGGCAGACCTAAAAAGGGGAGAAGTACCCTTTTCTTTGTAGATCGCTATGTTGGGAAGGTTAATGTAATATTTACGATTTTAATGCAGCTTTTGTTCGGCGGCTGTCACACGTCACGCCTGATAATTGTCACGCAAAAGGGTCTGGAACGTTGTCCACTCACCATTTAGCAGGCTGCCATCGTCGTCATCGTCTGTGACGCCTAGGTCATCGTCGTTTTCCTCCTCCGCCTCGTCTTCCTCCTCTTCGTCATCTTCGCGCGCGCCGTGGCCATTGTTTGCATTGTCATTTTCAATTTCATCCAGATGATGCTCTTGCTTAATGTCAATCGCGGTAATATCGTCTACTTCCGCTTTGTTGTGATGGTCGCCGGTGTCATCTTGCGGTTGAGGTTCTTCTCGATTATGATCTGTTGTTGCAGGAATCATTGGAAGTGTTCCTGCATCCGATTCACCTGAAATATTAATGGAGATGTCACTTTATTTTTGAAAAAAATGTAGAATTTTACGATTTCATCAAAAACCGTGCTTGTTATCAAAAAAAGTTACTAAGATAAAATGTAGCCAGTAAAATTATCTATAATTTTTATTTAAACAATTTTTTGATATTGTTACTAGAAATGTGATTTTTTATCAGTTAAAGTTTGATTTAAGTCTTTCTGTTCTTAACATAGCCATTAATTCATTATAGGCAACCGAATATTCAAGTTGTTTAGGTTGCATACATCACTCTCCCATATCTTATTTATTATATATTTTTTTTGCTGAGAAAATAAAATAAAGATGACGGAAAAGATGAAAAACAAAGATGCATAGCAAAAATTCGTTTATTATAGAAAAAAACTTGAAATAAAAATAAAACGCGGCGCGGCAAGAGAGTGCCACGAGTGCCATGAGCAATATGAAAGTTATGCAAGTTGTAGATGGCGTTGGAGCGCAATTCCCGCGCGTACGGTATATGCGCAAGGCGGCAGAAAATTAATGCCGTCCTCGGGGAAATCGAAGCTTCTCGCGAGCGCGCCGCAGCGCGCGCTAGGCGTCTCGAGTGACCCGGCCCCGCGTTACCAGCGCACCGACATCGCCTCCACGCCGCCTCCAACTGCGCCTTCGACCTGCAGCATCAATGACTCGCAACTAGAACTAAACATTATTAGTGCACCTGCTTTTGTTTCTATGCATTTAGTTCATTTGATGTTTCAGCAAAAAAACAAACAACTAAATAATGTATTGCATTGTTTTGTTTTTATTTATTTATACTCATTTGTTTTTTCTTTGTCGCTTGTTTCCTTGACTTGACTCTGGCGCAATCTTGTGACCTCTCCTGGGAACTAATTAAGGACATGACAGAGACGGTGTCACCCTTATGAAACAAAGCTGAACTAAAAATAAACATAATCTACACAACAACAACAACAAAAAACACAAAATAAAAGCGAATTGATGCGTCTAATGAATTATTCCGTGTGTATTAAATTTTATTATTATTGGATTTTCATTTTTTATATCATACTTGTTCCGGAAAAGTTTTTTTAACACTGTTTGTTTTGTTAGTCGAAGTAAGTGTGTGTGTGTGTGTGTTTGTAAGAAAACCGGTTTTAAAAAGTAACGGATGTTGTTGCGCCCAGGCGGGAGTGGAGGCGGCGTAGAGCGCGCTCGCATTCGCATCTCGTGGGAATTGAACTAATCAGAGTTTTTGGCGCTGCTGCTACTACCACCGGCGTCGTTGCCGCCGCCGCCGCCGCGCAACGGCGTATTCATGCGAACGTATGGCGCACTCATACCGCGGTGCTAAAGCACTAGCGCCCGCTCCCGTGGGAACGTCCCTCGAGTTACCTACCAACCTGGGACGCAACCAGACGTGTACACAACCAAATATACGTGTATTAATGCACTGTTGGTTGCATAGTTTTGCATTTATGCATTTACGCTAGGATAATAGATGTTGGTAAATCATTAAAGTTAAATTATTTGTTTGAAATTTGTTGGCGTTGTTGGAATATTTTAAGTCCTGGCCTGCACAACACGCGAGGCGGTATGTGAATCCCATGGGACTCACTTTCCGTCTCCCTCTCTTCGGTGCGCGCACACCGTCCAACAACGTTCTCTGGAGGTACTCGTGCTGTCGGTGGATTTGGCTGATATCGGAACCGGTGCGCGCTGCTCTTGGCCATGGCGGCGGCGTTGGCTATGGGCGCATCTGCTCTCGCCCGCCTTCCGCGAGACGCTCCCATTAATCACATCGACGCAACTTTGTCATATTCGACCAAATTGCGAAATGTAAATCAACCACATTTATACGACGCATGCTGTATACACTTAAGTTAGGTTATGTGTGTACACTTGTATGTTTGGTTGCCTAGCATAACTAACATTTTTATTCTATATTATAGTTATTGTTTATTGCATTATTGCATTCTATCTTGAGGAGAGAATACCAATGGGATTTAGGTCGTGGGTTTTGAGTCGTGAGTCCTTTCGCGAATGCTAATTAGACAAAGACGGAAATATGACAATTTGCTGGGCACGCCTCTCTCGCTGGTTATTTTATCTCATTTCTTATGTACGTCCCGACGGGAGCGGCGGCGGCGCAATCTTCCAATCCCTTTCGCAGACTTATTTCCATGTGCGCGCTAAGCGTCGTCGAGCTGCCGCCACACGCCGCCACCGCCTCCGGAACCTATTGCTCTGTGCCAACGACTTGCGTTACCTTGTGTTGTGTATTATTTAGTTATCTGATACCGGTGTGGATTATCCTAACCTAAGATATACAAGTTTTTTTTAAAAATTTGAAAAAAATGAGAGATAATTTTAGAAATTTAACAAGGCAACATGCAACACCCTGTTTAATAATGTTATGTAAGTTGCCTACACCAACAAACTTTAACTTTTCTCACATTTTTTTATTTGTTGGTTAAATTTTTAAGTTGAAAATTTGAACATGTACTTTGAACGCACTGTATGTTTGTTACTAATATTCGTATTATTATGAATTGAGTATTGTGAATTGCAAATTTTAGTACAGAGAAGAAGCAGTCAGAAAGAGAGCACTGGAATGCACAAAGACAAAAGAAGTTGAAGCATCATCTTAGTGAATTCTCCCCGTCATCCTGCGAGACTGCAAGAAGGGGTGTTGGGTGTTCGTCGCATTGTCTGCATCTGCATTAGGTATGGATGAAAATAAAATTTTATTTTATTACGAGCTTATGTTGTGGTTGCCGTTACGTTCAATTTAATGTAGGCAACCTAAAATACATTATATGTCTTTGAGGTTAATCCAAAAATATTTAACCATTTTAATCTTTTCCCACAATTTGCTACTGATAGTAATAACATGTGAGGGTAGTAATGATCTAAGGGGTTAAATAGATTTTGGTAACCATAAATTTACAGCTCTTTAGAGGACAACTATGTTTTTTGTGGGGTTATGGATTAATTTAGTGTGTGGGATTAGGTTAACTATAGACAACTCAATATGCTTGTGGGGTAAACTCGTTTTGATTGGTTATGGATTTAATTTCATTTGAATTTACGCATGCGCTGTACGTAAATGCAATGTTTGGTGTTGAGAATGGATAAATGGATGTTGTGTTAGGTTAGGTTTGTAGTACCATTGAGATGGAAGTGTTGTTTTCCTAAAATAATCAAGAAAAAAGTAAAAATGTTGGTTTTGTTGTAGATTTGTTTCTCCGAAAACGTGGTAAATGTGTAAATGACCTCGTGACATGCGACAGTTCTGTCAGTCGTGACGCTCGTGACTTTCCCGACCTCTAGAGAAAAGACCTCTGTGCATTGAGGATTCCTGCTACTACCTGCTGGCGCTGCTGCAACGCGTTTTTCTGCTCCAACGGGATTTCGTCCATCAATGCGGGATAGCGGGACAACGCGAACGAGCAGGAAAACAACAAAAAATATACCAGGTGGTACATTTGATATCATTTACACTTTTACTAATTTTTTTATTGTTTATAACTTTTAATAAGTTTTATAGTTGTTATGGTGTGTTGTGTTTTACTATATTCGCGTCGTATAGTTTTGAAAATAATTATTTGTAGCAATTTGTATGCGCGCGAGTTAAAGTTTTACTCGGCGTGTGTACGTGCGCGTTTTTAATTGAAGGATCTCCTCTCGTGCAGGTTTTAAGAGCTGGTGGTGGCGGCGGCAGCGGCGGTGGTGTGCATGCACGTAATATTAGTAGTTTATACGCGTTGTGTGCGCTCGCTCGCTCGCCGTTGCGAATGTGCGCCCGAAGCGGGCGAGGTATACGGCTCCCAAGGGATCGTATCATGGGAGCGCGCATATTTCCCCGTCCGCCGCCCTCCACGCCGCGCACTGCCCCTCGACGCCGGCTCTCTGGGGTACTCGATATGGCATCGACCAGCACACCAGCGAGCACTGCGCGAGAGCCAGAGCCGTACGCTATTAATTTCCCCGCCGCCTCCGCTACGACTCATCGCCGGCTCGTGCACCTGCAGCCTTTTGGTGTAGTAAATTTTTAATCACATACCTAGTTTCGCCGGATTTGCCTGTTTCCTGCGCGACATGCTGGGTACCACTCAGGAGTTGCACATTTCACAGGTTTTATTAGGAAAATGTTGTGTTTTTTTGAGTTTTTGTCTTGAGCGGTTACGGTTTGGATTTGCCGCCGGTGGTGGCGGCGTGCGCGCTTAGGTTATAGTTTTGGCGAGCACGTTGTCTTGGCGTGTGCAGCGTCGCGGCGCTGCTCTTGCTTCGGATGGTTTGCGCGTTGCCGGCCGACTGAGCGCCGCGTTTGCAGTGACGCTGCTGCCGCCGCCGAAGCAACCGCCGCCGAGCGCGCGCATTTCCGTCTCTTGGGAATTCACAGTACGCGTTGGATGCGCCCACCACTTGCTGCCTACCTGAATTCTAGTATTTGTACAATAAATTAATTAACTTTAAGAACGTTGACTGTCACGTGGCCCTATTTCGTCGCGGATTGCATTCCTCTTACATCTTTGCCTTTGCAAGGGGATTTGCACGTTCGGAAATGTTCATTTTTTAAAACAATATATTATTTTGTGGTATGCATAGCACGTTAACGAATGACCAAATTTTATGCACAATTCAACCCCGAAGTATTTTATTTTGGCGTTCAAAGTTGGTAAATTTTTTGATTTTTTGAAATTACGGTGTAGAAAACTGCTCGTATCTCCTCACCATATTATCCAATTCTCTCGTTATAATTTTACAATTATAGTTAAAGAGTTGTTCTTTAACGTATGACCAAATTTAAGACGAAAAACATCCCCGAAGTATTTTATTTTGGTCTTCAAAGTTGGTCAATTTTTTGATTTTTTCGTTTTTTG
>JARJDS010038828.1:0-26587 GCA_030264155.1 Atheta pasadenae | reverse complement strand
TAACCACAAAAAAGCTCGTATTACACAAGTATGATAATAAGACTTCAAATAATGGCAGCGGAGACAATGAAACCCGAAAAAAAATCGCTGAGAGCAGTGTGCCAGCCGTTGGATTTGGATTTAGACCAAAAAAAGTCGAGTTAATTTTTGTATTAATTAATCTCCCGAGAACGTTACTGACGTCGGGGGGATAAAGCAAAAGCTCACGCGACTAAACGGCCGCAAATTCGCTCATTCGCTCATGCGTGTGTTACGCAGCGGCCAGAATCGCAATCTGTGCACATCTCGGACGGCGGCAATTCATTACGCGGCGGAATTTTTAATTAAATAAAACGCCCAGCCAGGTGGAAGCAGAGCCTCAGATTCTTGCGCAAGGGGATGGAGCTCAGTCTCCCAGCAAACGCAAGGTTGTTATGTTAATAAACTGAATGTTTTTTTTTGCAAATGAGCTTGCTTGAGGAGCTTTACGAGTACATTGTCATGTCCAGAACCATAATTCCTTCAGCTGTTTTTTTGCACCACCAGAAAGCAAGCATCAGGTAGGTAGGTGGGTGCTTATCTGGCATAATTAAAATTCTTACAAAAAAATTCCTCGCTGTCGTCGATTGTAAGCATGTAACTACATCTTTGGGTGTTTTTCTGTTTTTTAATTAGATTGTTTGATGTTTGAAGAGATAAATAAGATAACAGTGTAACAAACAGAATGGTTTGAGGTGGTAGATGAAAAGAATCCCGGATGAGTTAAGTTAAATATCCGAGAAAAAAAACATGTTGTCGGCGTGCGTTTATTGGATTACAGTGAATTTTGTTATTAAATTAGTAAATTTATCAAAGGTCGTTTTCGCCGAAACGAGTTTCCAGCCACGCTGGCTTTGGCTAGGAGCTATTTTCGGCAATATCCGCTCCATAATCGTTTTCATTTCCTCGCTAGTGCCTAAACCTAAAGTCAGCCTGCGGAACGATTCGCTCGGATTTCGAATTCGGGATTTGAAAACGAGTCGCTGTGCGAATTATTAGACATTAGTAAATTGATAAACGGCGCGCCACGGAAACGTCGGCAACGGAAACGCATACGCTCGGGCAAGAAATTGAATTTTCTGAGGACTTTTCCACGCGTCTCATCTTGCGACCCTGCGTTCTTGCGTGCACGCGCTTCCTTCGATTCTTTCGCCTTCGTTTTGTCAATTCCTCCGCGGCAAATTACGAGGACGAAGTCGCGCACGTCCCAGGAAGCCGGTTTAATTATCTCTATAGACTCGTGCCTGCGTGTTTGAAAATAAAATCCATTCGGCACAGTTTTCACAAAGTGTTTGAGGATCAGGATCAGGGTTCGTTTGCTGCATTATGTAGACAAGCACGTAATACCCGCGCCATAGCGCCGTATGGTAAAGTCGCTTTCTTTGTGGATCCCGGTCGCAACTCGCGCACTTACGCCGCAATCTGATTCATTTGCATCGTCGTGCTTTGCGTTGGAGATATTCGCTGGCAGTGTTCGCACAACGCGCTCTTCGTTACCTTTACCTATATTAGTCAGCACAAGCGTCGACACGTTTCAGATTGCATTTACCTATATGAAAATTGAACAAAGAAACGCGCCGTCGCGCGGAATATGAAGAGTTCTCCTCATCGTTCGTCGCTCGTCAACGCCAAGCGGCAGAAATTTATTCAAATGCGAATTATGGCATTACATCATCCCATCCGGGGATTATTATTAAAGCAATTTTAATAATTTCACAAAAGCGCACACGGCGCTGAAGAGGTTTACAACAAAAAATCTTAAGGAGTTAAAGAAGACGCGCGTATGTTCAATTACGCACGTATTTATCAAGCTTATAACTTGTGTTCAACTTGATATTTTTGAATGTTTAGCCCATTTTCCCACACCCCTAAATCCAAACGTTTTGGGAACAAACAAACAAAACTCAAACGTTTTTTTTTGGCACACTGCACATGAGTGTGAAACTTCCATCATATTTTTTGTTCAGGAACTTTTCGTTTCGGCAGTTCGCTCACATGTATTCCAATTTTTCGGGGATAAAAAGTTTGGCTATTTTTTTAGATCTTCGAATGAATTGTAGAAATAAAATTGTGTTTTTTCCCCTTCGCATATTCATTTTACGTCAACATTTTTCCTATTTTTTGCGCGTCCTGTAATCCGCATTTGCTCCACGAACCGCAAACACAAAGTAAACTAAACTAAAACGCAGTCTAGACTAGAATACACGATAGACCAGAAAGTAATAATGCAAAATTTGCATTTTCGTTGCATTTTTATTGCACGAATCGACTATAAGCAAATTCGAATCGAATCGAGTCGACTCGACTCGCGCGCCACAAATAAGAATAAGAAAAATCGAGCGCTGTCAGATAAAACTTACCGCCAAATACGTAGCCGAAGAGAAGGTGGATGTACGCCAATTGCAAAGCAAACTTATAATACTTGCGTCGAAATTTATCCATTCTCGAGGTTGCTGCTCGCTGCTAGCGAAGAGACAACAGGACGACGCGACTAGCGCTCAAAACTTTTCCCCAACTTTTCGATCAACTATCAACTGTTAATGTTCAGTTCGACTTCTTCAACGTTCTCTACCAACTTTTTGTGCACTTTCAAGTCAACTTTATTTACTTCCTTAGTTTATAACGTAATCTGGGTAATTATCGCCACTCAAAACTGTTCTGTTCACACAAAATAAAAAAAATCTCACCACCACCACTTGGAAAAGAAAAAAATGTTTCGAAAAATTTACACTAAAAAGTTTTTTTATTTAGTTTATTAATTTTTTCAACACTGGTACACCAGAAAATTGTTTTTTTTCTAATTTTAAAACTTTGGAAAACTTTTAAAAGCGCGCGGTTGGTGCTGTAAACTGGGGGTTTGCACTAGAGCTGGAACTCCATCAGGACGACCAGCGTGTTTGGCGTCGGCGTCGCGAGTGTCAGTTCAGAATGCGCGCCGCTGGAGCAACAGTGTTTCGGGGGAGGACTTCCTGCAAGCGTCGCCAGAACACGCATGCGTCGTCCTTGGCGCTTTCTCGCCCACGGGTTGCTTCTACTGCGCAGCCGAATTGTTTTCTATGTTTTTGTTTGTTTAATATTATTCCGCTTTTTTTAAATACCTTCCGTAAAACTTTCGTCGCACGAAGATTTATTACAAAACAATAGAAGAATATCAAAACCTAATCATGGTAGGGAGCAACCGCCGTCGCAGGAACGACAAGCACTGGACCACTCATTGCTGAAACCGTTCAAATAAATTAAAGAGACGCATTATTTAATTGCCGGCATGCAAATGACGAAACAAATTGAATTTTAGTCGCTGCTCTGACAAAGCTTATTTGTATTTTTTATTCAACAGGAATAAAAGCTCTAATGCTAAAAATACACATTTATTTGATGGGAAATATATTACATTTTTTATGATGCTTCATGTATGCATCGACAGGATGTTTAGCTAAAAATTTCGTATTTTATACTGAAAACCCAACAAACTAAATAAATCTTTCTGATTTATTGATGATGCACAAAGCGTATGATGCTTTAAACGAACATCCTTAGCAATAACAAATTATATTGTTAATGTACATCTTTGTACCTCACGTTTCAAGAAATCCATTAGTAACATCGATATTAAATCCGATTTTATTCAAATATAACGAATCATATTTTTCAATTTTACAATATTCTAAGTATATTTTTGAAAAAAAAATCCATAAATAGTGCATCGTTCAAATAAAATCTTAACAAAAAATCAATAAACTTTGATTACTTAACTGTGCCTATAAAATTCGCAAAATGTGATAAATAAACGACGTATACCTACAATAAAACCCAAAAATTTTAAAAGCTTTCTACAAAATTCGTTATTAAAAATAAATACAAAATCAAAAAGTAAACGTGGGTAACATCAACAAATGTTTGTGTATATTTTATTCCATCAAGCGCAAAATGATTCATTTAACATCTGTTGGCAAGCACTCCTTAATAAGCTTCCCAAAGACATGATGATCACAACGTCGAAACAAATACGCGCGAAAAATGCCCTGCCAACTTTTACAAAGCTCGATTTATTCCACTCAGGTTGTCAGCAACGTGCGAATGCTTCGGGCACAACGCAAAAACATTAAATATAATTGATACCACGTACAAATACTGCTCAAAACTGAAAGCTATAACAACTTCCGAAAAATGCTCTTGGCACTGACGTTAATTATTTACAACAGGACATAAAACTTGGCCAATGTTGTTTATTATTTCAGATAAATATTTACGTCAAAGTCCAAACAAAATTTATTCTTTCAGTCAAAATTAAACACAAAAATATACTTTAGTATTTAGGAATAAAATAAATAACGAAAAAAATTGTATTTTAAATAGAGGAAAGCCAGCATCTAAAAATTAAGTCTAAAGTTAATTGTATCGTAATGAAGCGTATTAAATCAGTATTGGTCGCGTTGTTTTATTTCATCTAGGGATTAATGCGGTGGACATGATGGACGTGACAATTTCGATTATAATAACGAAACGGTTAATGCCAAATGGGTAATATGCCATGTGCAATAGACGTTTTAATCGACCACTTAATTGTTGAAACCGACAGGGTAATGGTTTTCATCATAAGTATGTGACTAATTAGCTGTATTTAATTAAAATGTTAATTGCCGATTTGTGATCATAACTAATAAGTTAATGTTCCCTAGTTAGGTAATAAAAAATATTTCTAATTCTTGTATAATTTTTTTCTGGGAGCTACAACATTTTTGAAAAATTCTCGTCGTTTTTCAGCTAATAGTCCCGTGGGTGATTTCGTTTATTATTATTATTATTGAGCGTCATTGGTAGGTGTTTTGCGATGTCCTGTTGTCCATTTTGTGGCGTTTGTTTTCTGACAACGTGACGTGTGTGACGGGCTTAACAAAAACGATTAACTATAGGCGTGTGCCGGAATTGCATTTGGGTGGATTAATTGCGATAATGTAATATGCGAAACGGCGAGGATCGAGAGCCCAATCGGGCTATTCAAGCGAAAGTGTGCGTTGAATGGAAATTCAAATCACTCCAATCAAGGCTATAAAGTCCTATAAGTCATTCTGTTGAAATTTATTCATATGAACATTTAATTGAGTTTTTTTTCCTAAAAAATATATTTTTTTAAATTAATATTATTGTTTAATTTTGGGTGAGAACATAATAGTTGAATGATTGCAACAAGGTTGCGTAGCTGTGAAGCGGTTAATTGTTATAATATTGTTTGTAAATTAGTTAAAATTAACGTTTGATGAATGCGAGGGTTGCGGGCGGGCGCGGTGTACATTTAATAGAATTTCTCTTCGAAAGCGAGCGTATTGTCGCACGTACAGACACAGGGTGGCGCCCACAAACACAGCGTTCAGTTCACCCTGTTTGCTGGCAGTTTTCGTATTCAACGTGCTCGAAGAACACGCGCGCGAAGCGGAAATATGTAACGTATATTCCTGGTAGTTGGTCGTCGGTAGCAGCATGCTATGGCAGCATGTCCCGGGTAGGTAGGCAGAGGCCGGGGCGACGACACGGCGGCGGCGGGGACGGCGCAGCCCGCCGGTCGCTCGTTATCATAAATCTCGATATAATTCATTAAGTCTCGCGTGCCGCGCAATTACTCGCTCCTTATTACATACGTTTACGGTCCGCGCGACGACGAGCGGGGGAGGCGGCGGGCGGGCGCGTGAACTTACGGCCGCAATAAATGTGCGACAGTTGCGCGACGACCGAAGACTGCGCGATTTGGAGCGCGGAGTACGAGGGTGGTGGAGGGCCGTGTGTAGGAGCCAGCAGGATGGGAACGAGGACGGACTTGACGCGGGTGAGCGAGGTCTGGGGCCACGGGGTGACTTCGAGGACGATGAACACGACGAACACGATGAACACGACGATCACGACAAAGTCGTGTCGAGTTAGACTCGAAGTCGACGAGAGGTCGCCCGTTTTCGTGCACGACCAGGAATCGTACCATCGTACATTTCAAGTGCAATTACAAGCGCTCAATGTGCACTGCACCCTATATGTTTAAGTCTTCGTTCTCTTCCTCTTCCTTGGTTCTTGGAAGCTTGGAAGCATCGTATGTTATGAACAAATACGAAAACGATTAATGGACAATTCGATTCTGTAAATCCCAATTGAATTTTTCTTATTATATTCCCTCATGTGCGATTTACGAACCCCTAACTCTCAAACATCACGCACACATTGATTACAATAATATACAATGTGTTCAAATTTTAAAACAGAAATATTTTTACTTTAAAATGAAACTTTTCTTCTATTTCTAGTTGTTTTTTAATGAAGAACAAACAATGGCTAAATACAAACGTCAGTTTGTATCAAAACACAAGGGGTGCATTTTAATTATGGAAGGGTGGACGTTAAGAAATGTTCCGTCAAGAAACGCTGTGTACAAACAAGAGCATAGTTTCTATTAGCATCCCTAAGGATGTAATATTTCGATATTACAATTTGCCCACCCCCAGCTTGACGTACGTGCGTCGTAATCGTGTCTTCGGGAATTAATGAAAACGGAAAATTAAATATCGCCGATTCGTCGCGTTCTGCCAGTATGTTTGTGCGAAACGCAATGGGGTTTCGCAGGCACGTCGAGCTCCTTCTCGTGCTTCTGTTCATAAACGAAGGGTTCGATAATGCTCATTCGATAATGTTACCGCCGTGGTGTGGTGTGGTTGTGTGCGAACCATTGGCAGCCAGGTCGCGCGTACACCCACACCCTTCAGCGTTGGCGAAGGGTCGCAGTGCGCCCGCACGAACTGGAGCGACACCGTACACCAGCGATTGCAGGGCGGTCGAGTGCATGAATCCGTCCGAAGCTGCAACAGTTTGCTCCAACAACTCCTCCATTCACGGCGCCAACCAAACTGACAAATTCAATTTGCGAATTTATTTATCATTCAGCTGGCTCAGGCGCATTCAAATCGAGTGTGTGCTTAAACAATGCAAACACGCGCGCATTGATCATTGACTTAACAAAACACAACACACATGTAACATGTAACACTGTAATCTGGTCCTCTACGCTTCGAATCTTTCCAATCTTGTGTGGTGTGTGCCACCTCATCCCAATCCGGCACAATATTCTGCCCTATATTCGATTAATATTTCCAACGTGCTAGGATCCAATACAGCTCTAATAAGAGTTGAAGAGGAAATCTACTTCCTTTGTACTGCGCTGCAAGCTCGAGCAAGTTAAGTAAAGCAACGAGCAACACGTCCTCATCGAAGTACGAGCCTATATCGAACAAACACTCACCACGCATGAAGATGCCAGATAATTTCTGAACTGCAGTTTTGGCACAGGACAGCCTAAGACCTTAGCAACTGTAGATGGAGCTGATAGAAACGCGGGTTCGCTGCGATGAAAGCAACACGAAGACTACGAAGAAGTTTCGTTTCAGGACGATTGTTGGCACTTAATTGCGTCTAGGTATCTTGCGAAGTAGTCCCCATCCCAATCCCAACCCAACCATCTTCTTGCCTGCTTGCTCTGATCCTCCGGCTCTGATCCTGCGACATCCCATTCAACCTATTCAACTCGCAACAAGCGCCGAGCAGCAGCACTTCGCGCGAGTCGCGACGATATCTTAGACTAGTTTAATGGAAAATCTATAGCACCCGCGGGGTGGCTTCAGCTTCACCTGCACAAAACTCCCCTTAGCACCGCTCCGAATACGAATTGCCCGTTTCGCACACACTTTACTTACTTGTACTTTTGTGCGGGTATTTAGTTCCGCATCCAACACCATCGTCGTCGTTTTATCTACTTATTTTCCATTTATTTGCCCGCGCGATGTTTACATCTGGGCGGCAGGCGAGTGGCAGTTAGCTCGCTCGTGGATGTATCTCCTTAACGTAATTTACGTGTGACGTGCGTTTACAAGCGGGTTACGCTGATTGCATTCAGTTAATAGTATTGTTTATGCGAATACTCAAGAGACTCACGCCGCCTTCAGGAGTAAGCTGCTCATGCAACTTAAGTGTGGAGGCGGGGAAAACCTTTGTCGACACCAACATAAAACACCGTATCCACCGTAGATAGTCACATTCTGCGTATTCAATGTGGAAAAAAGATAAACATGTTTACAAATGTTAAATTCAACATTCAACATTAAATTTTAATTTTTAGGACTTTTAGGGGATTAAATATTAAAAAAAGTAAAATGAAATGTACAAACTTGTGCTTTATAAAAGCACTAAAAAATGCTTTTTATTTCAGCATAAACAAAGTTGATGCGTTTGCTTTGCGTTGGTAGGTTCCGTTGCATCTTCTTTCACCGTCTCTCCGCATGTTTTTAATTTTGGTGGCGGCATCCAAAAAAGGGTTGTGTACTCCCGAAAACAAGCAGAACACGCGTACAACGTCGGCGTGAGTTCATTCGCTCGATAATAAACATATACAAGAAGCACAGGCGGAGTATGGCTTGGCATGGTATGGGCTTGGTGTGAGCTTGCCTGCTGGCGGCGTCGGCGGCAATGGAAATGGCCTGGGCCCGTATCGCATGTATTACGCAACGCAACGCAGGCTCATAGTGGAGGCGACCGGAGTTAACAAAGTAGCTAAATCATAATTAAAAGTTAGAATGAGAAAGTTTCCGGGCCAGGAGCAGATGCTCTTTCGCGGAGCGCGCACTCGGCGGGCACTCGGTGGCGGCGGCGGTGATGCTACCACCGCCAGCTAGCATCCAGCCCTTCAGCCCTTCATGCGCTTCTTCGTTATTGCGGGCGCGCATGTGGATGCGCCGCGCAATCCACTCGTTCCGCTCGTTATTAATACTTTGCGCGAGGGCGGTGAGCGCGCGTAATTAATTTCCGCTCGAGCGCGCGCTAATGAATTCAATCAGGTATCGAGGATACGCGCCGCCGATGTATCGGCGATAAACTGATGAGATAGTTTCGGTGTATCAAGTAAAAGTAAATTTGATACTAAGTCGCTATGAAACCAGCCAGCATCTTTGCGTGGAGTGGTTGGTTGAAACTGTTAAGAGGTGGCAAGATGTTGCGGATGTGGGGGATTTCACATATCCTGTCTATTCAAGAACAAGTTTCACAATTTTCCGCAGCAAGATTTCAAAGGCAACCTGAGGGCAAACAGCGTTTAAATTGCTCTTTTAATACATTTACTGCGTCGCTCGCAGCCGCCCCCGCATCCGGACTGCGTGCAGACTTCTACTTCTAGTAGTCTGTAGTTCTTCGCGGAGTGCTTCTGCGTCGCGTCGCCAACGCGAATGCCACTCACCAAGGAAATGTTTTATTCGAAGAAAAACATTCGCAAGACTCGAAAATTGTGCGCGCGGAAATAAACCGCCCTGTTCGCTGGTAATTCATTGTCGTGTAACCGGAGTAACTGACGTCGGCGAACAACGAACGGAGATATTTTTTCATGCGTACAATGCAATTGTTGTGTAGTGCAACGAATGGCGGCAGGCGACTACTGCTTGTTATGAAAATAATCTCGCAACAAGCATGTCCTGCACGCTAGCACAAAACGCAATGCACATGCAAAAAAAGGAAACCCAACAACACTAGCATGTGGAAAACATATATCCAAAGGTTGCTTGGATAGATTATTTCGTGGAAAAGTTTTAATATTTTGCAAATAAATGTTTAAATTTTGTTATATCTTTTAAATTGTTAAATGTTAATCAAAAGTTAATAACACACAACACTGGACACAAAGGTTGTAGAAACGATGCGTTGTATCCTAATTAAAAATATCATTAGGGGGGACGGCTTGCAGCGCACGGTAAAACAGACATGCAATTGTCATTAACTTGGCCGTCGTTCGCGCAATTTACGTGTTGCATTCAAACAATTCGAAACCAACCACGCGACACAGGACAAGTTCTTTGTTTCGAATTTATTCAAACGCACCTGAGTCTTTTTCTGTATCCTTTTACGCTCTTTTTATAAAAAATACAAAACTCAAAAGAATAAATTTAAACATTATTTACCAATACCGCGAAAATGAACAAATCTTGAACTTTATAGAATTCTATGATCTGATTGGTTGCGGCACTACGCGCTGAACGCTCTCAAATAAATTGAGCCAACAAGAGACGCGAGAGCGCTAAAGTATGGGCGTAACCAGTTTAACTTGCATTTAACGGGGCGTAAACACCACAAGTGCGAGTGAGACAGATGAAATTTATTGAAACACCTCATCATGGTCAAGTTTAGTATGCAAAATATAAACTATTCGCCGTAATCAAATTGGATTATATAAAATTAATTAAAACTACAAGACGACGATGTGTCCTTATGGGAAAATGCGCTCGATTAAACACGAGGACATATGCAACGAGGAAGAAGGCTGCTTGCGACGCATCCTCGTATCCTTGACGAGCGTATTCAATGAACCGTGGCCGGCGATAAGCGGCAGCTCGTGTGCGGCTGGCGCCCCAACACGTGAGTGGAAACATCCCCAAAACAGCCGCCTCCAACACTATACAACATTTCAAACACACTGGCACTAGCAGCGGCAGGAATAGCGCAAAGCAGCCGAGACTTTACAAATCGCACATCCATCTAAATGTATCAGTGTTTCTGCTTTCCACGTAGGCGTGTGTACACCCCGGCTGGCAATCCGCTATCTTTCATGTGGAGCACGCGTTCGCGGACCGGAATGTATGTAGCGAATATGTATAAATATAGTATGCGTTTTTTATGGTCCTCAACGCCCCATTTTCGCTACCATTTTCGCCATCATCTCGCGTTTCGTCTTCCCTGCCTCTCTATCTATCGCTGTATGTTTTCGGTTTACGAGTATGTCATGCTATTCGTTTCAATTTTGCCAGACCAGGACTCCCACACCCAACCACAAAAAAACAAAAACAATATATTTTTATTCATATAACAACCTCATAACAATCCAAGTTTCGTCATTATATGTTTTGCACAAACTTTCCAGACGAAACAAAAAGCCTGAAAAAAAACCGTTT
The DNA here is from genome assembly GCA_030264155.1 of Atheta pasadenae. NCBI lineage: Eukaryota > Metazoa > Arthropoda > Insecta > Coleoptera > Staphylinidae > Atheta > Atheta pasadenae. The sequence continues at coordinate 15,608 of JARJDS010038828.1, read as the reverse complement.
TGTATCTTATGTAAACTAGAGCCAATTCTGCAAGTGACAGATGTACTTTCATCATTCATAGCTTACACATTCTATTCTAGGCCAGCGTCGTTCTAAGTCGGCTGTACTGCTGTAATCGTAATCATAAATGCGAGAGCCGCTACAACCGCGAGATAGAGCTGATGCGATCGTACAGCGCGAAACCAAGCAAAGCAGTTACGAATAATAAATAATATCACAATAAAACTAGCAAATTATTTACGAGGCGCACGTGATCGCATTATTTAGCGCGCTTCACTTATCTCCGAGCGCTTGTGCAAGAGTGCAATCTAAATTTTAATTAAATGAAAAGAAAAAATCATTCCTCTTACTTAGTCCTGCAATGACGCTCTTTGGACTTAAAAAGATTTCATTTGACATCTAAGGACGAGTAAACAAGTGCTTTCAAACTTTTCATCTTTATCCCCAGAGTTTTTATCCAAATCATTTTTTGTTTGCCCATCGTCGTGATCAGTCATTTCTTGGTTTCTGTTTATATGAATGTTGGAATTGCAAGAAGTCCACTAATAACATACAAGCTATTAATGTATAAATGTCCCTTTTTTATCCGGCTTCCCAAAACGATAACCATAAGATCCCAGTCTAGTTCTAGACAAGGAGATGAGGATTACAGGACTATTCAAGACTATTCACAATCTTTACAATATGAGTCTCTTGATATTCCACAGAAAGAAAATAATTTCTTCGAGTTACGACGATTCATCTTATTCAATGATCATCCTGATATTTTTATATAGAATATAATATTTGTATCCCAAAGTATAAAGGCCGTTTTTTGGTCGCTTTTGTCGTTTATTTGTTGATACACCCGCACCTTATTCGGAATTATTTCAATGAAACCACAAAACCATCGAGAGAATCCTGCCATATAACTAGTCATTGTTGTGGCTTGGGTCTGATCAAGTATTGTTGACAGTTGACGTTTCCTATATATACTCGTATTTTGTACTTTGTTCCGCATCCTGAGTTTTGCTTCTTGCCTCATGTCCCATGTCTCCTTCGTCGTTTGCGCTTGCAAACGTCAGTCTTCATTCAGCAGTCTTCAAATTCGTCTTCGGTTATTTTTTTATTTGCTATATTTCTGGAACGTTCGGAGTTCAGAGTGTTTTTTTTTTATTCGTGATGCTTAGTCCATAGTCAACCGAACATTATGCCTTCTATATTGTATAAACTTATTTCGGCGTCCAATTTGTCTCTTCATTTTTTCATTAGATGTTTTTTCCTGCTTTTATTCCGTTCTCGACTGGCTTTTTGTCAGCCGGCTACGGTTGAGACGCAGGGATCAGCACAAGAGTTCGGTTCGTGCCGGGGATTTTTTTGTTACCCGCTCATACAAATTGCCAAACTGCTGGAAGGATGCGAAGGACAATGTTAGCCTAGTCAGTGACTTTTTGCCGCAGCGTACTATCTGTTTAGGATTCGATAGTGTTGCGTCTTGTGTCCTTTAAATATCCTTTCGCTAATTTCGGATGTGACTTTTCGTCTTAACCAACTAGACCACAGAACTGGATTTAATTCGTTTACATTTTCATTTTATTGGTTTAAGTTTTAAGTTAATAACATCACAATATAGCAGTTTGTAGTGCCATTTTTTGGTGTTAATCGTAAAACTTTAAATACCAGTGTAATGGATCTTGTTATAAATTTTTTTGTGGAAGGTTTTTCTAAATGCAACCCTGATAAAATGCAAGTTTGGTTACTTTTTCTACTTGGTTCGTATTACGCGAAGTTTTAATAGAATTCAATGACTACTAATGTTGTAAAAAGACACGAAACGTTCGCACACAGAAAGGCAGTCGACGGCGGCACGAACGGGACGCTGCCGCCATACCCGAAACGGGCGCATGCCGACGCTCGCGCGTTTAGTAATTTCTGTTTTGTAACTTTCTTTGTTTGTCCTTTCTTATCGCTGGCGCTCAGCACGCTCGCGTCTTCGGCGCGTCGTCCCGCTTCTTGCGCGCTTCCTTGTTTATTTGTTGCTATTTTTTGCGCGCTCGCCCTCAATGCCGCCGCCGAATGTGGCGTGTAAGCGGAGCGCGTTCCGGAGCTGAAAGGGCGATCGCGACGAGACTTTTAAAGCAAAAACGACTAGCCGACCGGAAAAAAACGCGACAATAGTCAATGACAAAGAATCTAATAATGCTCCGCAGCAAAAGCAATAATGAACAAGTTTAAGTTCTAATTGTTTCGCGCTGAGGGAAACTTTTGGCATTACAAATATAAAATAATAAAAGAAACATAAATAGTCGATTAGGTTATTATGGCGAAAGTTTTCGGCGACGTTCACAACACGACTTTTTGCTGGCTTTTCGTGGCTTTTCATAGCGTCGCAGGAACTTTCACAGAAAACTTATGATGCGCGTGTCGTTGAATATGTGGGTGTCATATTTATTCCCTGCGCTTTCCAAGAAGTTTTTTCTCCAGTGCCATGAGAAGTCGAAAATGTTTCTGATTCTTGTTCTGCGTTGTGCATGCGGTACTTTTGTAAAACTTGGTTTCAATTCGCGATGCGCTGATACGAAATTGTTTATTGCGTTGGTGCACAATAAACAATTTGGTATCGTGTTGATGATGTCGCCAGGGCCCCCGATGACTTCGCGCCCTCGAGGCGAATGCAATATTTACAACGGCAAAGTGAACGAACAGATAAACGTCGTACTCTCCAGAGAGTACGCGAGGACTAAAGGGCGCAGAGCGCGCGCCCCGACGTCGGGATGCGTCCCACGTGGATTCTATCGTGCGAACGCTGGTAACAGAAAGTCAGCAAAAGAAGGTAGCTTTCGATGCATCCCCAAAGTGCGTGTTGGATGCGTGCCGAACATTTCTGGAAAAGCCAGCGCTTAAATCAAACCAAACCAAAAATGCGGTTTTGAGGGCGAAGGATAAAAAATAACGAACAGGGGTGGCACGGAAAAATGAGCAAGAAATAAGCGAAAGTAAACGAAATGATCGAACACTGCTGTCAGGTGTAACAAGCTGATAGAAATTTATGTGTGCGCTTGTTTTCGGTGGGATCTGGGATCGGCTGGTGTCTTTTTATTTGATTTGTGTGCAATTCAATTCGCCCTTCATACTGCCGTCCTTGTCTGTGCAAAACCCCTGTTTTTGTTTCATTTATTTTGTGAATGTTTGAGGTTGGAACTTTTTGTGTGCATCACGAGGGTAAATTTGTCGAACGCACGCTCATCGTCGAAAACTTTTGAAAGCGTCCAGTGTGGCGGCGGCGGCGGTTAATTGAGTGCGGCTCGCATGTAAATACACGTTTGATTTTCAATGCCCGATTGCCTAGCATAAGAAGATAACGCGATTGGCGAACGAGCAAGCAGGCGGAAGCAAATTGCGCACGTCGCGCAGGTAACTCTTTAAGCGCATTTTACCGTAATTGCGCGCCGCGCTAACGATGACGCGGATGCATATTCAAACGAGCGCAATTAAAATTTTGGTACGTAACAAATAAATTTCTGCTAATTAAGATCGCATGCACACCGTGCATGCGCGGATGGCGTTTGCTCCGGTGAGTAATGAAGGTAATTTTGGCGGCGCTCGCGTTTTTCTTTTACTGCATTAATATTAAGTCGCAAGACGACGCGGGCGTCGTCAAGACACCGACGATGAGGCGCATACTGGCCGTTTGCAGCAAATCATAATCACCACATCTTACAAGCAGGTATAATAAAAAATCTGAATAGAACTCCTGCGCTGTCATAAACTCCACAGCTATTCCGCGATGTTGTCTGGATTTTTTTATTTTTCGCGCTGTTTTCGTACAGGATGAATAGGTTTATAGCTGGTAACAGCATTTTATGCGTCTTCTGGTGTACGGCTGTGCAGTAGTTTTGCAAGATGCACAAATTTTCTTGGTTCTTGGCTGTTTAGCGGCGGATAAGTCGCGTGGAGGCCGCGCCGAACAAATTGTGCGGAAATTGTGCGCGAAAATATTACCCCGAAAAGCGTCGCGACCGCAAGCTTTTTACCAAGATTTAAAATATGCAATTGTAGCGCGGAAGCGCGACGCGCACGATGCAACCGAATAAAATAAAATATGCATTTCGTGCGACTGCATTAATGTGAAATATGTCCCACTTGCGCGTTACGCTCTGATTTATTCCTTACTTGCTTGCCGACATTCGCACTTACATTACGGGTCGCCCATTAACAATTTTATTTAAAACAATTAACTACTTCCCTAAATTAATATTCATTTACTTTTAATTTAATAAAAAGTCACAAAACAATGTTTATTTGATTCATTTTACTTCTAAACAATTTCTTCGTGTTCCTGTATTTGACGTTGCTTATTATTGACGTGTATTGGCTCACAAAAAGTTTTTCTTGTGTTTATTCAGGAAGATTGTTTGATCTTCCTGAAATGAAAACAATCATCCCACAGCAAACAGGCTGCCGTATCAAAATAAAAGCGAAAAAAAATTCCGACAAAATTAAAAACCGATGCCAAAATATTCACTGTGTTATTTATTTTCGGTTTGTTGGGTGTTTTTGCGTTGCGTTTCTAATCTACTTGTACAAGTTGTAATACATAACAACCGATTGCATCGTATCAAGTTGTGGTAGTAAAGAAAAACATTTTCTGCGCGAGCATGCCCAACACAATTTACATTAAAAAAGGCACAATATAAATGTAAATTTTGTTACAATTTCCGATTTCGACGCGTCGCTCGCATTATGTCCTATTATTCCCATTATCCAAACCATTTCCTTCCGCGGGATAATCCAAACACAATTGTTAACGGCACATCCCGTGCTGTGCGCATGTGGTGCAACAACGCAATGCAATGCATTCATTGCACATTGCATTCCCGGTCGCAAATAATAACGCGTCTATTTTTCCGAGGTGCGCGCATTCCGGCCGGGAATCTAGAAAACTAATTGAAACACGAAGCATACACGACTCGGATATCGCAAAACAAGCGAATATGGTGCAGGAGAACGTGAGAACGTTAATAAAATTCGAAACTTTCCACTTAAATAGAAGGGCACGCGCTAGAAGCAGCAAACGTGCGCGCGGAATGAAGGAATGGTGTTCAATGCGGGGGCAGGCAATTACACATGCAAACATTGACACATTGGGCGCGCAGCACAACTTTTGAATTTTACAGGTACATAACGCGAAATTGCGCGACATCAAATTTTCTTCGCGCCACATTCATCGCCCCATTGCCGTTATGTCCGGAATTTGAATGTTTTCGCGGCTGGGGAATCTCGGCCGGTCGTGTGAAACATAACAGTAAACAAGCCGCGAGTACACTCGTATCGCGCGGCGGCGCGGCGGTTCGTGCCGTTTGATGTTCGGACGTCTATCACGTGAATGTAATACCAACATACACGCACACACAACACATTACACGAAAACGCAGAACGCGTTGCGACGCGTATCATCTCGTTAACTTTAATATTAATTTTGATGACTTGGGGTGGGCGCACGTTTTACTGCCGGGTTCTCTGTTCTATTCTGGCTGGGACTTTGTTCGTGAAATTTGTTTCTGCGGTGGAAATGGGCTCGAAAGCTTGCTGCGTGTGTGCCGCATGCGTGCTGTGTGGCAGTTAAATTTAGTTATGAAAATTATAGTTTTCGAAATTTGACCGCCCGCCTGTCCGTCTGTAGTACGCCTATCCATCCGAAATGTCCGCAAACGGCAGGAAACTTAAATTACGCCCTACTCACATTCACCCTCTTTCTACAATCACTTAGTATCGCCTATATCCCTTATACATCCACACCTTGTATGCAAAGAAAATCGATTCCGAATGCTCCAAATTCCGAATCTTTGGAAAATACAGTACTTTAATTACATAACCAAACATAACCTTACATAACTTATCATTGCTTAACCTAAAATTTCAATGTAATCGTAATCAACAGACCGAAAGAAAATTTTGATATTGACTCGCAAACATGCACGAACATGATGAATCAAAATTTCCACATGCATTGACACAACATCCGAAACAAAGGACAACTTTTAGTTATAAGTTTGAGTTTCGATTCTGAAACCACACCGCACTATGCGGCGGTAATGCGATGTGACATATTTCATTGTGCAACACGAATCTGAAAATGATCGATAGTGCGAACAGCGAACACGTCCTCCATCTATTTAATGACCAAACTGCTAATAATATTTACATATCAAGAAGGAGCAAACTCAATTATACGCGTACAATATGCATGTTTATTACAGACAAGATAGAAACGGGAACCAGTTTCCGCGATCAGTCCCACTACATATTACATTACACTTGTCATACTCGTCAAGCGTTCACACGCCCGAAATTCAATATTTGTTGTAATTAATTGATTAATTACTTCACTGTCAACACGCATTGTCTGGTTGTGAGATGAACTACAGAGTCAAAAATAGATGCATGTAATGTCTACATTATCTCCAGTATCTCAATAATAGATATCAAACTCATGAGTACACGTCCATTGAGTACAAAGTTGAGTTTTGTTAATTAAAAAACTTCAAAATTTAGTTTTGGCCTTCATTTTTGTCTAGGGGAAGATTCTACATTGAATGTAATTTTCTTTCATTGCGTTTCCGTACAAATCGACTAAGTTTGTAACGGATACTACTCAGTTATTGCACAGAAATGTGACAAATTGATAAATAGCTGTGGTGGCAATAGATTTTTAATAGTTATTCGTGTTTTCCACGATCCATTTTCATGTTTTCGTAATGACACTCGTGAAGCCGTTCATCGCCTACGCAACCAAACAAGTGGCCGCAAACGAAGTTCGATCAAAGAAGTATTACGAATATACTTCATTTCGCCTGACGTGGATAAGCGTCGAACTTTACCTATTGCGCGATAAACTTTACGATAATAAATAATTTATTTTTATGGCCGTAATATTGAGTAACCATTTGTGTGCTTGATTATTTTTTAATTGCCTTAGAACTTGTCGAATAAAAAACAAAATGATAGAATTGATTCACTGAAACATACTTGAACCAATTCGTACGAAATATCATAAAATATTGAGCCTTTTGTTGCAATAAAAATGTTTGAATATCTAATTTATCCGAGTATTTCCTTAATCCTGATCTACTCCAACTTGTTTTATTAAGTTTTACACCTGATAGATTACTAACGCAGTTCCGTTATTTTTATGTTCAGTAAGGCTGCATCTAAAGCCCCCATCGAATAATTTATTTATTATCGGGAAAAACTCACCTTGCAAAGTTTCATACCGGCGCCGACACTAAACATGCGGAATGTTGCAAGCAATCTGTAACACAAAGTTGCTTTCATCAAACTTCGATTGCATCGGTGATTGGTTCAGTGAGTTTCAAAAAGTTCTTGCAGTTTATTTAAACTCGACAAACTCGTGATTATATTGCAACATTTTTATTTCAACTTTATTCGCAATAAAACGCATGCCAAATAAAATGATTTACTTTCTTTCATTTCAACCCCTAGCGATAACAATGTTTAGCTAATAACAATATCAGTTCCGACAATAATTGATTACATCTTGTGATATCAAACAATTAGGCATCCGTCGTCTTGGGAAGCTGGTGGGAGCAGCTAATCGCGGTCAACCCTGTTGTCCCTCTGTTCATTGAGCTACTATTAATCAATCTCCCACAACGATAAACAACCGAAACCTGTTTGATGGCTGAGTGAGTTCCTGCACACTTCTGGTTTATGTTTTGGTCTACATTTTCTTGTTGCAAATACTTTGTTAAATAAACTTGTTGTTTATTGTATTTGTGATGTGTTTTAACGTATTTTAATTGTTGCAAAATTTACGTCTCCAGAACTTCAATAACTTGGGATGGATCGCATCGCGACAAAGCAAGTCCTTTTCAGTGGCCAATTATTAATCGTTCAATTTACCCAACCTTGCCTGTCTTTCAACAACCATCCTTCAGTCAAGCATTAATAATTGCACCTCTCGCTGGACTTTATTACCTCTTGGCAATTGTATGAATTACTGCAATAAACCTGGAGCGCGCTATTCTATGCTCGTGTCCCGAAGCGTGATAACTCGACGAGAGCTTTCGAGTGCTCGCTGCAGAGTATAGAGTACATACTGCTGACAGCAGAAGCAGGTTAGAGACGATCGAAGAAACGATGTTTCTCACGAGTATTATGTCCTTCTTGCAACGACAACCACCAAGTTCGATAAATTTTTATATTATTGGATACAATAAAGTTATTGTGTGTTCATGGACTAACTGCTTCAATTATTTTTTGATTTTATTGTATCTAATTTTTTGTTAGAAAGAATTAAATATTTCTTACAACACTTTACCAGGATATTGTTATACAGTCTGTATATCCAAATTGTGTATCATTTGCTGGCTGGATGCAGAAGCCTGGGACCAGCAAGTAGAAGACATGGTGCACTTTGAGTACGCTTGGTCGAATCACGCTCGCCCAAACAATTCCTCCGGCCGGCCGGGACCTGTCCAACCTCCACCGCCGCCAAAATGCAACGTAATCCCCGATGCCATGCAAAGCGTGCATGTTATTAGTCCTTTGTGCACGTAATCCAACCGCGCGCACATTTGCGGCCAAACTAATGAGTGCATTTGCTAATCGGTGTGTAGTTGCGCGCCATGAATTCGTCGAAACTATTAAGCATTTTCGGCTCCCGGGCACAAACACGATAATATCATGCAATACCGAAATCTGTTCTCGCAGACAACTTATCAGGAACATACAATACGCTATTCAAGTCTTGTGTCTTGTGGTATATCAAGGAGAAGAGTTTGCAAGAGAGTTGTTTAAGAAACCTGAGTGTTAGCCCTATGTACATGCATTTATTGCAGGCTAGAACAATACGCCCTTGAAGGCTCCAGCAGAGATAGCTATAAAGGATGAGACTCTTGCGCGTGATGAAGAAGTTCTGAAAATAAAACGACGACGTAACAGGACGTCACGGCGCGTGGCGCGGAAAGTGATGTTGTTCGCGTGCTCGCGACGGGTTTTCATTCCGTTCCCGGGAACTGAACAGGTTGAGCTAGGTGGGATGAGGAAGGAGCGCGGCTCAAAACTGGCGGAGAGGACGACATGCGGAAGGCCGCTCAGACCGACTGCGTTTGCCGCAAACGCCGCCGCCGATGGGCGAACAAGTAAGTACGTGTTAAACGGCAATATGAAACATCATTTTCGCTTTTCACTTTTGCCTCGTCTCTCTTTGGGTGTATTTTTTTTATATATTTTTATGTCCAGCTTCGGTGGCGGTAGAATACGCGTTTTCCATTTGCGCTCACGCCGTCAAAATGCCATTGCCAAATAGACTGCGAGAGTGCCAGAAGCGTTCATCGTTGTTTCGTTATATAGAAGTTATCAATGTTACCGTTTCCTATTCTTCTATTCCTGCTGTGGCTTGCCTGGAACGCTGGCGCTTTGTTTTTCTTTACGCTGCGTTATTGTTTCGATGTGTGCTTCACTCCGCGAACAAAATTTCATCTTCGGCAGCACAAGACACTATTCGGAAAACGGGACTCTTTCATGTTCGCATCTCATCCGCATTCGCTCCATTTTTTTTCTTTGCGTTCCCGCGTTCTTTTTTGGCTTGTTCTTTGAACAAATTCACATTATAAACACCGATAGAAGTGAAATGAATTTTTATTTTTCTTTTAAATTGCAAAATTGTTCTCGTTATATCACCAAATTTTATTATATAGTGTGATTAATACATCCATTGACTGTTCTACTAAACAACTTTATTTATCATGATAGAGGATCGACTTTTCATCAATCATCGTCCTTCCATTGTAACATTTTTCATTGTTTTCTTTACATTTTTAATATAACAAATCCTGACAATTTTATCTATTTCTATCTATAAATATTTATACGTTGTGAAGTTGATATTGGTATAATTGAAATATCTTGAAACAAACAGTAAAAGATAAAACGATTTCCTTGGTAGCAGGAACATTTTGGTAAAACATCCACACTTCATTCATCCGTGAGCGCGCCAGAAAGGCAAAGATATGTTCCTGCGGTATTTTTTATATTTCCTCCCCAAAGGCGAAGGTCCAAGCTCCGACACGCTGCCAACGTGCGTGCGTTCCCAATGTCGGCGGCGGCGGCGGTGGCGGCAGAGAACAGCTTCACGCTTCCGGTTAGCTTCGCGCTGGAGTCCGGGCTTCGATTGAACGCGAATCGAAGAAAAATGTGCAAATATATTAGGAAATGACTTTTATACAAGGATCGTTTCGTGCACGTTGTAGCGCCGCTCACCGAAACTGTAATAGAATCGTAATTTATTGACGAAAGGTTATTGTCGGGTCGCTAATAAAATTAAACTCGGGTCCGACGGCTCATTCCTTTCGGCTTCCACTCATCTTCCACCAGCCGTGGCGGTCCTCCGCTTTCACCACTCGTCCATATATCTATATATTTTTTTTATATTGTACTCGCCAGCGACCCTCTTCCGCGCGCGCAAACGATCATAATATGTAGTATCGGGGCATAATAAAGATGTCCATTGAAAAGGTATTTGTGTAAAACGTATAATGTGGAAAAAACGAGCGAAAGCGAAGCAAATTTGTGTCTCGGAAAGCTCGTTTTCGCCGAAATCCTCATCCGTGTGTTGCCCGGGCTACGGGGGAGGCCGTCTGTCGTTTTGCCCCGCACGTACGCGTTTTTGCGTCTCTCGTTAGGCGAGCGAGCGATTCCTTCTCGCTGGTTGCCACCTCACCCCATGGCCGCCACCCACTCGCGCAGCCCCGCGCGCTGACTGTATCGCCGGTGTGTGCGTTTACATTTTTCTCTTTATGGAGATATAACTCATTCTTTGCAATTTCCGTTGTGCCATTACTTTATAAAACGTATATATACGTTTCGATAAAAGGCTGTTCTGTGCCCGCTACTCAAGGCAAGCGGGGGCGAGCGGGTTGCTTGAGGTAGACGCGAACGCAATAATGGACGATGCGCGCAATCTTTGCGGCGCTGCGCGCATTCGCATTGTCGTGTTCGGTTTCTCTAAAATTCACTTTGGGAAATTGAAAAAATGAGAGGCGGCCGTGCGCTGGCCCGGCGCGCCGGAAATCGTCGCGTTGCCCGACGGCAATTTAATTTTCCACGCTGAGTACGCGCGCAATTTATCATTTCGTCGCGCTGACAACTTGCGGTTAGTCAGTCAGACAAACGCTTTTACTTCCTGCAACCACATCAACAAATAACAACTCAAAAACTATTATTTCCACCTACACGCTTGAATTTATATTCAAATTTTATTATATTTTTATTCATAACTCTCTCTCAATGCTAATTTTTCTGTCCACATTTAACCCAAATATTCTCAACGTTTCTCTTGAGAATTGTTAATTGGTGTTGCAAATTTAAGACTCAAAAAAAAAATTCAAAAACTAAAATATCAAATTATTGAATACATAATTAAGGAAACAATCAAAAAAATAAAAACTAATTTGTTTAATTTACTACTATTGAAATACAAGTGAATGCCTTTGATTTTCAATCAAAATTAATATTGCGCTACAAGGCGAGGTGTTGACCAATTTATTTTTATTTGCATTTCGATTCTTATATTCTAGAGTTCCAAACAATCAAAACATAAACGCAACGAAACACCAATTCATTCACGCTCCATTCACGCAGCGTTCACGGTCCGGTTTTTTGCTTAGTTTACGTTTGTGTACCTGCATCAGTTGGATTCAGTTGGATTACAATCCGATTTTAGGTTGAAAAGTGCATTGCTGCGGCATCTGTTGGCCATTTTATCAACTAAATTAGCTGCAAAAATTTTAAAACATTCGTCATCGTCGTTTAAACGTAACAATAACTATAACTATAAATGTAAACTTGGAGTTATATTTTTAAGTATGGCAGTAAATATATAAATTTCCTAATAACCTTTGGTTTTTGTTAATTGATGTACAGCAAATTGTTATTAATATTTTTTCAATTTATTACAATTTTCAATTGAACCTTATTATTAAATTAGTGCGAAAGTGAAAAATTGTGTTTATCATGTAAATTTCTTGAATTTAATGGCAAATTTAAATTTTACAACTACAGCTATTGTTATTAAAAATAATTATAATAACCAATTAAATATGTAACTAAGTTGGATTTTGTTTTGATCGTTACGGTGGTCTTCGTTTAACTAAAAAGTCAGTTTGTAATGACAGAAAAATGATACAGATGATTTCATTGATACTAATTTAGCAAATTTTCTAGTTTTTCGGGTGTGTATTGTAAATTACTAGTAATATTGTAAATTAGAGTATCAATTTAATTTAATTATATTAAAACATTGAAGATTTGCGTTATTTTAAGTCTGTTTGAGTTATAAATGTAATTAATTAGTACAAAATAAATTGAAGTTAAGAATAAATTACAATAAAATTTATTTTCTTAATAATGTTATGTCAAATATTATGGCCAAACATATCTAATACCACAATGAATGTGTACGTAATCAAAACCTGGGAATAACGTGGGCTTTGCAAAAAACAACAATATTTCTTAAACCAAACGTTCGTTTAATAGATTTCCCATGAAAAACAAAGTAGGCTGGTAATCTATAAAAGTGACAGACATTACTTGGTTTATTTTAATCAAGTGACCCATGAAAAGAATTAACGTTTGGTTGACACACGACAAATTGATCATTGTCTGAATATTACTCAGAGACTGTACACGCGAATTAAGAATAACAAAAGCTAATATGGAAAAGCGACCGTTAGATCCAGCTGAAAAAGCATGTCGTCTATTCTTAAATGGAGAAATTCGCAGGCTGCGAAAAAGAAATAGAGAATTACGAAGAAAAATACTCCTCAACGATACGATTATCAGACGTGGAGAAACGCTGGTGGCTGACGGGAAAGATGGACAAGAAGAACAGGACAATGGACAGTCTTCCACGGTTTCCCTAGCGTCAGTGCCCCCGTAAACATTACAAACTGATCTGGACCAGGAGCAGAACTTAAAGAAAATTATTTTGTACTCCAATTTTTTCATTAAATTATAATTACTCCATTATTGTTACTAATGTTATTATATTCTGTGTTAATAAACTCTGTATAACATTCAACTACAGCTATTGTTATTGAAAATAATTATACCAACCAATTAAATATTAAATTAAGATTAAATTGTATAATTTTAATAAAATTTATTTTCTTAATAATGTTATGTCAAATATTATGGCCGAACATATCCAATACCAAACACAATGAATGCGTACGTAATCAGAAAGTGTGAATCAAGTTGGCTTTGCAAAAAACAACATTTTCTAAACAAAACATTCGACTAATAGAATTCCCATGAAAAAAACAAAGTAGGCTGGTATTCAATAAAAATGACAGAACTTGGTTTATTTTAATCAAGTGACCCATGAAACGAATTGACGTTTAGTTGACAACCGACGAATTGATCATTAACTGATTAAAGCTCGCAGACTGTAGTCGCGTATTAAGATTAACAGAAGATAATTATGGACGACCCACCGTTAGATCCAGTTGAAAAAGCTCGCCGACATAAAGCTCAAAAGGAAATACGAAAGGCGCGAAAAAAATATAGAGACTCTCGAAGGGAACTACTCATCCTCGATACGATTATCAAACATGTAGAAACGGCGGTGCAGATCGAGAGAGATAGACAAAAAGGACTGGGCAAAGGACAGGATAAAGAACAGGATAAAGGACAGGATAAAGGACAGGATAAAGGACAAGACAAAGGACAATCTTCCAATACTTCCTCATCATCATTGCCACCATAAGGATTACAATCTTATAAGGACCAGGAGCAATAATTAAATAAAATTATTGTGTACTTCAATATTTTCATTAAATGTTAATAATAGAATTTTAAGAAAATGTAGTCTTCACATCCTTTTTGTGTAGTTCTTGATAATAAACATTTATACCAAGCAATAAAATGTGTTACTAACTTTAATTTTGTTTTTATATTTTCAGTGGTCTTCGTTTATTAAAAAAACATCGAACATTTATTTTATTTTAAATCATTTTTAGCAGTAATGTATAATTAGTGCAAAGTGCAAAGTTTTACTTTATCTAAAAGAAAAAATACTTTTGCCCTCACCTGAAATGTCGCTATTCAGTAAAATAATCTATAAAAATTACGGAATTTACTTGGTTTATTTTAATCAGGTGAGCTTTGAAATAAATAAACGTTTGGTTGACAGACGACAATTTGATCATTGTCTGAAAATTACTCACAGACTCTACACGCGAATTAAGAATAACAGAAGATAAATATGGAAAGGAAACCGTTAGATCAAATTGATGTGGCTTACCTTGAATACGTACGTTTACAAGTACGCAAGATGCGCATAAAATATCAACCAATTCGAAGGGAACTATTCTTCACCGGTATGCTTTCAAAACGGGAAGAAACCCCGTTGCAGGACGAGAAAGATGGACAACAAGGACAGGACAATGGACAGTCTTCAACGGCTTCCCCACCGTCAATCCCACAATAAGGAACAAACTGATCAGAACCAGGAGCAGTCATTAAACAAAATTATTGTGTAATATAATTTTTTCATTCAATTATTATTACTGCATATTTGTTACCAATGTTATTCTGTGGTAATTAATTCTGTACACAATTCAACTACAGCTTAGATAATCAATAAAATGTGTTACTAAATTTAATTTTGTTTTTATGTTTGAAGTGATTTCCGTTTAACAAAAATGTCAGTAAGTTATAGCAAGAAAAAGATAAAGATGATTTCATTAATAGTAATGTAGATAAAGATAAAGACTGCAAAAATGTGTCGAAGTTTAATAATTCGCAGGTTTAAAACATAAACACAATAAACTATGGTACGCTTTTTCACTTTGTTTATGTTTTGTATAAAAAAAAGTGCATCTGAATCACTTGCAGTATATTCTTAATATATGTTGAAAAGTACATCGCCGCGGCATCTAGCGAGACATTTATTAAATAAAAGCGCTGCAGGAATGTTTGCACTGACACCAACAAACAATTTGTCACACGGACGTACGTAGTAACATTTTGTAGTCGAGTGAGTCGTTCTCACCGATGCTAACGCACATTCTCAACATAAGTAATAAATGTTTTAAAATAATTTCTCTCCTACTTATCAATTTCAGATTAATTATAGAATAATGCAAATTTAATTCACAATTTAATGGAAGACTGAAGCCAAAGATTGATATAAAATGTGTCACTAAATATCTACTAATTAATATATCATATAACAATAAAAGAGTTAATTTTAAATAATATCAATAATAATGTGAATTTGTATTACTTAAATGCTATGGTTTATAAACGAAAACATCAATTTAAATAGGAGTGGGAATGTACGGTTGATAAATTCACGCCTGGTTTTTTGCTTTGTTTACGTTGTGCGTGAATCTGCCTGGTTGAATCACACTGATTTTATTCCGAAATAATGTTGAAAAGTGCATCGCCGCGGCATCTAGCGAGAAATTTATAAAATAAAAGCGCAGTGGGAATGTAACTGAACTGAACTGAACGTAACGCACTCGTTTTCACTGACACCAACAAACAATTTGTCACACGGACGTACGTAGTAACATTTACGGTCCCACCCGTTTAGTTTTGAG
>JARJDS010038799.1:0-11043 GCA_030264155.1 Atheta pasadenae | reverse complement strand
TTCCCATTGATTCCTATGTATTTGAAATCTCCATATACTTTGCATGTTACACTTTGTAACTTACGTTTGTTTCCATTGAGCATTTGTTGTATGCAACTTGCACTACTTGTATGTACGTAAGTTTACATTTATTTCTGAATTATATTTGAGAATTTTTTACTTCTAAAAAGCCCACAGCCGCTGGGTATCGAACCCGTGTCGCCCAGGTGAAAGGCAACCTCCTTATACATTAAGCCATTCAGCTCCGTACTATCTGTGCTAAAAATAAGAAACTTAAGTGGTCACCTGCACAAATGTATAAAGCAAATACAATACTACATAACCAAAAAGTAAATAGGTATTAACTTTTAATAATAAAAATGGATGTATACCATAATTAAGGGTAACGCAAAAAATACATGTAATGACTCAATAGTAGGTATATTTTTATAACTTTTTCTTTTAATTTAATTATTCATTATGTTTAGATTATATTTGCAATTTATACTAATTATTATATCACTTAATATCAGTATAAATAACATTTTCCATCCGTCGTCTTTAATTAAGTAATCTGTTTAACAGAAATGTCCATCATCTGCCTCTTTGCGTATCATCATAATCGTCCCCGCATTTCATCTATAATTCTTTACTTATTCGCTTTACTTCATATTTATTTATGTCACAATTAAATAGAACTTTGTTGCTAATAATATTATAATTCATCATACATAATAATCAATTCAACCAACATAAATTTCATTTTAAATATCGATAGAATAGAATATTGTTAATAACCTTGTTGAATTTGCAATATATAATTCATCTATTGCAATCGCTACTTTATCATCATTATCATCTCGTAATGCATTCAATTAATTTATAATTTATTATCGTTTAAGCAATTAATCGTCCTGCGCAACGTCGTAAGTCTTCATATTCGCTCCTCGATCATTAAATTTACGAAATACTGATTAAGTCTTTTAAGTAAGTCGTCGGAAATTCGGAACAAATCATCTTTACAATCATTTTCTATGTAATGTTTCACTAAGTAAGTAAACTGCTTAGGTTGTTCTTTCAGTATGTACGCTTTTTTGTTTTGCTTTGTTAAATTCGCAACAAATACAAATCACAACAACAATGCGATATGAACAAAGAACAAGTTAATCAACATTAAATTAACTTTCATTTAAGTTGCACAAATTTACTAAAACGGAGCAATAACACTCGTATTATGATTTTCTTTCAATAATTTGTTTACACCCTTCCAAATATTGGAAGTTTACATAAAATTTTAGTTTGTGCAACTAAAATATTTGAATCTTTCAATTATTACTTTACACAATACAATTGGATGATGATGAACACATACAAATTGGCAAAACATGGCAAATGTTTACAATAAACAACGCATTAGATACAATAAACAAATTCATATTGCTAGAGATACTTAATCTTCAAATAACCCACATGTTGTTAATTCACTTCTAAATCTTCACTCATCATTTCCTTTTAAATCGCATGTTTTAAAATCCAGTTATTATTTTGTTTTATTTAATGTTTTCTTAGTTATTAGAATAAATGTTTTGTGTTTGGTGAAGCTTCAATATTCGTTTTTTTTTGGGTTTCTATGAGGAAGAGTGTTTTTTGTTGGTAGTTTGTTAATATTTGTGTTCTCAGTTTCGTGTAACTCTATTGTTTGGTTTGTTTTGTTAAATATCAACTAGGAATTCGTAAATTTTCTCCTCTAGTTTAAGTACGTTGTACTTGTAAGTACATTGGATTCGATTGTGCGTTAATTGAATGAAACGAATCAAACTAAATCAGATTAAAATCTTAATCTGTACATTTCTTAACGGGGTTTGAGTGTAGAGTTTCGATTTTTTGTTGGTTGGAAGTTTTGAATATGATTATAATTTCAATTTCGTTACTAGCACTACACAAAACTCTGTTAAAATTACCTCGATTACAAGATTTTGTGTGTGTAATTTGCTTTGCTTGCTTTTTTTAGGTTAGTTTGTGTGATTAGGGTTTGGATTGTAATCGTTATCGCAAATTATATTTTATAACAAAACCATCATCATCGTTCTTCATTATGTCTTCTCATATAATTTTGTTTTCAAGCCTGTTGTGTTCATTCATTTTGTGTTGGTTTCTTCAACTCGTTCATTTGGTTTTAAAGCTCTAAAAGTGTTGCAGCACGCCGTAATCATTCGACTGCCGCTGTCAGTACACCCATGACACGGGGATCCATTGTGGGGTGGTTTGCACCTTCTCGATGGCTGACTCTAGATTACCGATTGTGTCGTCGATGTCGTTGTTGACGATCGTCATGTCGAAATAATGACCGTACGCTGAACGTAACATATCCGATTCTTTCGCAAGACGTTCCAAACTTCCATCATACTATAACATAAATCAATTGTAGCATACAGCATTAAAAAACAAAGATATAAATAACTAACAAGAAAACGACGTACGTCATAGGACAAATAACATTGCGTAACAGTTGAACGTACATCGTTTTCTTGTGAGTTATAATTAATATTTACATCAGCCATATTTTGAAGAGCAGGTGCAGCAATAAAAACAACGTAGGGTGAAAACTCAGCGGTGCGTAATATCTTCAGAGCCTGAGGTTCAACGTCAAGAATCGCCATTTTACCATCTTGATGAATCTTTCTGATTGTTTCCAGTTTGGTGCCGTACATTGCATCTTCATGCGTGCCTGAAACCACAGCCAATTAACACCAACCTTCCTTAAATCTTAAAAAACTTAAACTTACCATATTCTAAATATTCGTTAGCTGCAATATCAGCCATCATCTCATCATGTGACACAAAGAAATAATTTCTGCCGTTTTCTTCATCGGGTCTAGGAGGTCTCGTTGTATCTGAAACCATTCACATTAAACCACACATAACCTAAAACCGTGAATCCACCAAAAAAACTCACGTGGAATCGGATAAGCATACTGATCTGGATGTTTTGCAATCAACGTATTCTTAATATGTCGCCTGCCGACGCCATGCGCACCCAAAAGCACCAACGTTTTGCGTTGGAACGCCGGATCCGTCACTAGAAAATTCCCGCCAGTTGTTCAAATAGTTTTATTGTAATTCACACATAAAAATCACTACGGAACTAACCGATTTGAATTATTATCCGAATGAATCAAAACAGTAAATGAAAATTTGGTTCAAAACAAAATGGCGCCCAACAACGCCATGATACTCACTTGGTAGCTTGACAACTTCCTCGTACGTGACTAAATCTAATTGGTCGAAAACTGCGTTGTGTTTTGCCAGATATTTATCTTTGTATTGTTTCTTCTTGCGACCGAAAATTGAGCAATTGACTGAAAAACAGTACCACAAATTAAGCACCAAGTTAAGTATTTCAATTACACAAAATGTAAATGTAAATATCTAATAGGTTTAAGACAATACGAATATAAGTAAAAATAAAGCGACTATTTCATTAGTTTCGTTTAGTTTCATGATTAATTTCATCTAGAATTACGATAGGAACGATACAAACGTTACAAACGATACAAACGATACAAAATTATTTACAATCATGCTGTAAACATTAAAAACAACGCAAAGCAATCATAGGAATTTCAATTTCCCAGCAGATCAAAACTTTTGGTCATTTTAAACACCGTACAGTTGAACATTTAACTTAAAACCCAAGAAAAACTCAAAAAACGAACATTTCATGTAACTAACAAGAAAACGACGTACGTCATAGGACTTTTAACATTAGATACAATGCAGACGTACGTCGTTTTCTTGTCAGTTAAGGTAACAACCCTAAAAACACATCAAATAACAAGGATTTCTATACAAATTGTACATCAAACACACAAACATAATGCATTTAAAACATTTCCACATAAAATGCATGAGTAATGATAGTAAACAACAAATAATTAAACATTCTGTTACCAATTTAACATTGCACTACCAAAAACATAATCTAACTTCTATCAAGGATCAAAAACTGCAAAAGATATTGAAATATAAAATTAATGAACATTCTGGTAATAATAATTATTAAAATGTTTTCTTTGTTTTGTAGTTTTGTAGTTTGTTATGTATAGTTTTGTTTGTTTGTCAGCGCATGCAAAACAATTCGCCATTCCAATCACACGACGACACTAAAAATGTTGCTGCTTAATAATGTCGATAGTTTGTTGTATAAGATATTAATTTTTTTTGGTTCTAGTTGTTTGTTGATTAAAAACAAAGCCTTATTTATAATAAGCGGCATGTACCTGTAGACCCATCACAACCATTCGCATGAGAGGAGCATCCTTTTTCCACGTCTGCACCAACGTCAGAACAATCCGCAATTTGGGCATTCAGAACAGAGAACACATAAGAAAACAGAGCCGCACAGAACATGTACAAATGACATGTAGGTAGCGCACAAAATTTTTACAGCAACTGGATTTGATTTGATCAAATATTGTTCTTAATAAAACTTTGAACGTCCTGGTTATTTGTTTCCAAAGAAAAAAAACACGTTGACATGCAATTTAATCGTATAACTTGTAACTTGAAGTAAGGTTAGGTTTCGTACATCAAAGTGAAAATAATTTAGAAGTTTAAGAGAATGACACAATAAATAAGGACACAGTTTGCATCAAATCTCATTGTCAACTAAAACAACATGCAACTTTAAAACAATTTACAATTATTAATAATTATTAATCTTAATTCATAATTTTATTCTCTGGCGAATTAATTTTATGTTTTTTTTTATTATTGTTTAAATAAATTTTTAATTAAAAACTTTGGTATCTATTGTTTTGCATGCCTTCTGGTTTATTCTTAGTTTTATTTTAATAACTTTGTCAATTTATTTATTTATGAAAATATGAGTTAATGAGTTCATTAATAGTAAATGTTAAAATTAAAAAATCGAAAAAAAACATCTATGTTTTAATGTTTGATAAGTAAAAAAAATATATAGTAATTTATGAGCTGCTGGAAATGTACAACAATAAACATTAATGAGCAATGAGCGATAATTATGAAAAATAATATACAAAACGACAATACAACATCGAAGAGATGATTTGTACAATTTGTCGGTTTAGTGTAATGGCACATACCTTGTTCCTGTTTTGTTTTTTCCATTGCTGCGCATGCTGCACGCCATTCCTGCAACTCTGGCGATGGTATAAGTCCAGCTGATCCTGCCGAGTTGTCTTTACGTGCTTGCCACCAATGATGATCATCTTTACTTATAATCTTTATAAAAAAAAATTAGTTATTAAAATTTTATGTCAAGTTAATGAAAAATAAACGTATTGCGCATGCGTTTGGACACTGAACGTTGATTGGTCAGCGTCCCACGCAAGTAAGAGAGAGTGCGAGGTCTAACCCCTTTAATCTTTATTAAAATCAATTTACTTAATTAAAAAATTAAAAATGTCCTTTGATTTAATTTTACTCTGTTAGTTTACCCTATAAATGATTCAAAATTCAAACCAGTTTTTGGTTTTATTATAATCGAAATCAAAGCCAAATGCATTTTAATTTAAATTGCAAATTTGCAATAGATCGAAAGCACACAGAGATGTTGATTGAAGGAGGAAAACTATCAACTCACTTGAAGGATATCCCCGGTCTTGAAAGCGATGCCAGCTTGCGCACAGGGTATAAGCTCATCGTCCAGAGGGTCGTAGTCGAATTGAGCGCGCACGAAAATCTGCAAACGCATCAAACTGATTAGTAAACAATCGGCACAATGCGCAAACACAAACAAAATGGCTGACAACAGAAACGCCATTGTTTAAACACTATAACAATAGACTAAAACAAATGACAAGTAATCTAAGATTAAATGTAGTTTAACTATCATGCAGAAATTAATTAAAACAAATATAACGAACCAAAACTGTAATTATCTAACATGCATTGTAATTAATTCTATTCAATAATTTGTATTGGGTTTGTAAAAATTTAGCAAATTATTGTACATTTTAGGAGCTACAAAACGTAACGATAATTCTAAAAATACTGGCAAGCAAAGAAATTCCCATATTTGTTCTCATTCGGTTTTAGATACCAATAAAGCAATAGCAAAACATTTCTTTGGATTGTTTTTGGTTTCAACATCAATATCACACACAAGGCACGTTCACTTTAGGGGTAGCCTTCGCATTCGTGTACTTACTAAAACTGGTAGCGGTTTAATCCGGAATAGCTATTGATGTTCCGGGCGCATCAAGGGAGGGAAGGGCCAGAAAATTGACAACCGAGAACAAAATCGTACATTGTTTTCTTTGCCATTATGACTCAAAATCAAAACAATCATCATAGTTTAAAACAAAATTATTAAATTTTTAACTTCAAAACGTTGTTTTGATGATAAAGATTCTTTGAAAAAATGTTATCCGTTTGTAACTCAAGAATCAACATTGAATAACAACTCAATAAAGTATACAATTACATACTAACAATTGTATTTTCTTGGTATTTTTATGTTTATTTGATTTGTTTATCTGTTTGTTTGCATACTATAGCTTTTATAAACGATGGAGAGTCGTAAAAGGAACGTAATTCAATCCACCAACAAAATATCATGTTACTTTTTGGATGACAGCCTAACAACATTGTTATAACTCGTCATAAAATCAAAAATACTCCAACCAAGTCAAAAAATATAAACATTTCGTTGTCAGAAATCTTTAAATTTTTAAAATATTTACCAAACTAATTTAAGTTTATTAAGTTAAACTGGATATTCAGTTAAAAGAATAAAAAATAAATTTTCATTAAAATTTTTATCTGAATGTCTTTTTTTGATTTTATTTGGTTTCGGTTAGTTTTGCTTGGTTTGTTGGCGTTTTACACTTTTATAGTCTCTCGCGCTACGCTTGTGCATGGACCTTAATTAAATTTAATGTGGATTAATGAAAACGAGGGATGATAAACGAGACACACTCACCTCGCATGGCGGCGGGGCACTTCTATATGAAGGTACTATTTTAAAGGTAACTGAGCCTCTTGCTTCCCTCTGCAACACACAGAAAAACACCAAATGTTTCATAACCGTACAAGCTAAAGTATGCAACCAATTATACTTTATTGCACAATGCAGTAAAGTTGGTTGCATATTGCATAGATACTTACGAGGATTTTCTGCAGAGTGTTAACGGATTGATTCATCACTGGAATGCCATTGATTTCTCGAATTTCGTCGCCTACATGTAAAGTAGCTTGCCGATGAATCATTCCGCCGTGCATTATTCGCGCCACGATGCATTTACCATCTTCGTTCATTTTTAAAGTTATTCCCTACAAAAATACAATTTTTTGTGTTAAGTCAAAATCTGAAAATGTGGTGTATTTAATTAAAAAATATAGCATTTAAGATTAATGAAAAAATAATTCTGAAAGAAAAATCGTGAAAATTTACGAAACTTTTTCGTAATTACAGAAAATAATTACAATAATGAACCCCTGCGGTTCTGTAGCGTTCCTTTCTTTCTCTGTGATTAAGAACAATGAACGTCTGCGAAAAATCAAGAAACTTTTCTACAGAAAAAAAAGAAAATAGCAGGCGTAGGCTAGAAAACTTAACCTCAAATTGCATTATGTCGTCGATTAATTTGATTTTTCAATTTAAAATTTAAATCTCGTTTTTTACATTTCCCCACAAAAAATGCAATTTCCGCAATTTGCCATAATCTCCATCTTTAGTCGTTTACCCTCACACAATATCTTTTCAACCCTCAATTCTCAACTTGGTATTCATGAGGTTCCATCTTTTTTCCTCGCTTTTCCCTGACTTACATTACAATCCATTTATAACCGATTGATTGTTTCTGATCGAAATCGAATGATTGGATCAAATCAAGACAATCCTGACTTCCCCGAAACTCATGATTAGAGGATTTCCGCATTCGGCGACTTCCGGTTGGCGGGGTGTAATTATGGCGCATTGCGTTTGATCTGACGACTTACCATGGGCTCGTCGGTGTTTTTCTGGAATTGCACAAGACGAACGCGTGTCACGTTCTCCATTTCGACGTCGCCGTTGGGACCGTCGAGGTCATCGCCGCCATTAAGGTACGGTAACAGCGGGGGCGGCGTGACGCGCATTGCGTCCTCACCGTAGATCTCATGCGCGACCACATCATGCGCTTGAAGCAATGCCTAGAACAAAAAATTATAATGTTTTATAATTTCAATAACTCCAAAATAAATATTATTTGATTTCATTCCGTTTTAAGCAAGGTTATGTTGTGGTAAGAATTTGTGTTGACTTAGCGTTAAGTTAACAAAAGCTTCAAAGGCGACGTTTTCAAGAATTGCAAAATACGCAAAATACCTAGAATACGTAAAGCTGGCAGGTGGTAATTTCGTTTGCGGAGGATGCGAAAATGCTGAAGAAGCGTGGGTTACGAGAAGATTCGCAAGATACGAGCATATCGTATTGGATCTTTCTTGCAGACCTCGGTGGAGAATATCGCACGAAATGTTATTCATGGCGTGACAAAAGCAGATTCGATTCGAGACGATTCAACGTAGAATATGAATGAAAGAATGAAAGATACCAGGTGGTAAGGTGGTGAATAGGTGGCAGAGTAGCGAGGAAATGAATGATCACTTCAACCGCACCAGCCGGAGCCATAACACACCAGTTGGTATCGTTTCGTTTTCAAAGAAATTGTGTCGAAGAACAATCGAAACGAAACGCAAGCGAGTTAAAACCAACTTGGCGTGCAAGAATAATATTATTGTAGGTGAAAAACATTAATTCGCTTGGCGGCGAAGAATATAATTCTAAGAAATTTAATTAAAATCTAGTTAGAATTTGTTCAAATTTAAATTAAAATTTATAGGTGGCGGTAAATGCCCAACGTACAAAAAGTTGCCTATAGTAAATCATAACCTCATCCTAAATTTTATATAACAAAATTTCATAAAAATGTTTTAGTTGACTATCAATTGTTACCACTGCCAAAAATTGTGTTTATCTTTTTATCTCGTCATCTATGCATTCACCAAACTGTGTACCAACATAACCCCACATTTGTAACTCGAACATTGAATGATTAATATCATTCCTTTCTGGAACTCGAACCTTTTGCATTTTATGAAGTAAAATATTGAATATCTTGAAATATACGACTTCTTGTTTTCTAAGTTTTCGCTTTGTTTGATATTACTTGGCAACAGAAAACAGAACCAAAACCAACAGTCGTGATATTGTGGACTGAACATTTTAGACATACTGGACCATGGACATACAGGACATACATAAATTTGTAGACTGAAAAATAGCCTAGGGTGTCACGTACGTGACACGCGTGTGCTGGCGACACGTTTTCGAAGTGATTGAATGCGTTTTCCACTTTTCTCCTCAGTAAAACTCACGCTCAAACTCACCATCCGCGCGGTGCGCACGTGTGAAATATCGAGTGCCATTGTTTTCAACTTTTAACGCAAAACGAGCGACACACATCACATCTATGATCTATTTCCACCCAAAACAAACAAAAAAAAATAATCCCGCAAAATAAATGCGCGATGCCAAACAAGAAAAAAAAACACATATGTTGTTTATTACCAAAAATATCAAAGAATGCTTTGTTTTGTTTTGGGAAAAATGACTAGTTTTTGTTTCATCTAATGTTGACGCATTTATTCTCACAATGTCCAAGTGTTAAGTTGTTTGTGTGTCCAAAACATGCGTCTAACATTAATGTGTATATGGTTCAAGGTGTAATTTACCATTCGAGGATAAATAATTAGCAAACTTGCAACAAGCAGCAAGTTGCGGTTGAGATATTTCAAGCGTCTACAAAGCGTTTGTTGTGTTCGCCATATTGAAACATTAAAACCCAAGCTTTCGTGTTTGTGCTTTCTGGTGAGTAGATATATTCCTATATCCAAGCATCTTAAAACATTTACTTGATGACCTAAGTCTTAAGATATAATTACTCACATGTATCAAGTTCAACAAAAACCAACAACTTCAACCGAACAAAACCCACCACAGACGATTAGCAACATAAAACGAACATTAAATTCGTGTTTAGTTCCAAAAAAGCACGAATAAAAGTTTAATTAGTTCAAACGTAATTGAATTCAGTTTACCCAGCTACTGTAAACCAAGCTTTACTAAATTTGTGGCGTGCGCTGTCGGCGCGGTTTGGATTACATTAATTAACTAAATTAAAATGTAATTAAATAAATCCACGCATAAAATCCTAACGATTTAATTACGAAATTTTGGTTCTTTCCGCAGCTGTAACCAAATTTTTCATTTTACGTTATTCTTTATGCTTTGTTTCCATTCTTACAACCTAAATTCATGAATTGTTCAGGTAACTGAAGAACAATGGATGAACCTTGTGTGTTTGTGTGTTGATAGCATTACGATGGAAAATAAATTTACAAAATGGCGGATATGATGCAAGCGTTGGCAACCAAAGCTACACCAATGAGTATGGAGTGTAGACTATAGAGGATGAGGAAATGAGCTCGACACGCTCAAAACGCTGAAAAGTCGGAAAGAATGAAAATAAACTGAAATTCATGTGGATTACCGTCCGCGTTAAGCAAAACTTTCGTGTGGACCCGTTGGAAATTGTTAGTTATGTCATTGCACACAAATAAAGTTGTTAAAGTTTTAAATGTGGTCGTAAAAATATGATAACAAAAAATATATAAAAGTTTAAGGGTTGTAAATACGGGAAAAAATTGTTTTGGTCTGAATTGTTTTAAACATTTCAAATTTTATCGTTTTAATGTTTCTTTACATGTCAAAACTTAATGTGAACACTTTACAAGAACATTTATTTTTATTGTTGACGCTTTAGAAAGATGAGTTAAAATGACATAAAGTTAATAATAATCATAAATAATTTAATAGTTTACTAACCCTTGAAACTTTAATGGGTTAACAAGAAAAATCTTTGATTTTGTTTTTAAAAACAAACGCCATCTTTGGAGCGTTGCCAATCTTAAACTACCCATCCAATTTTAACTATATTTTTATTAATGTTACAAAATTTATTAATCTTTTATAATTCGTTA
>JARJDS010038789.1:0-13128 GCA_030264155.1 Atheta pasadenae | reverse complement strand
TTTTTTGTTTTGTAATTAGTAGTATTGTCAATTGTTTTAGATTTGACTAGACTTTGTTTCAAATTCTTGTTCAGGCATTGTCACGCCCAAATTCGGCATTGCTAAGATCTTTAAAACTCTCCAGTCCAGTGTTTTTGTTCAAAGAGTCGCTTAAGGTTTTGGTTTCAATTTGGACTTTTGTGGACTTGTTAGACTTTGGTAGACTTTTGTTGAGAAATATGAAGTGTGATGATATCAATAGATATGTGGATGACGATACCAGAGAAGCTCAGTGGATTCTTGCTGGTATGGCGCGTGTGGATACATCGGTTGCGGTTGAAGGTAGTACAGGGGCGGCGGTGGCGGCGGCGACATCGGCGGCAGGAACACGCGCGGCTCCCCGACGGCAACATCCCGGTGACCCATGTATTAATGTATCGGAGCTTTTACAATATGATTGGGCGCGATGTAGTGGTAACCAGGCATTGGCAAACCAGCAGTTTCCATGGATATCCTAAAGGAAAAACACCACACCAATTATTAATTATTACTAACATTGTGCGAGTATAAAAAACAGATTCTTTATTCATTAACAAAACGCGTCACCGAAGCATGCAGTACTAGTAACAGCTTCGTTTCAAGATAAAAAGGATGGAAACCGCAATAGGGTAAACGTTTTTCTCGAATGGATATAAACCCAAGAACTTTATTGCAACAAAGTTTTAGGTCTAGGAGAATTCGGTGTACCCAAATTGCGTGACTTTAAAACTTTATTGTTGGGGGGGAAAATTATGGAATTGTCTTACCAGGATCTTGATGGTTTATATTCCGTTGATGGTTTTGAAAATTGTTTTGAATTTTTTTGGTTGATGTGATGGTGATGTTGGTCTTGGTTGATAAAATTTTTGGACAGTGTTTTGTAATTTGGTCGAAGGCTTAAGAGAAAAAGCGATTTTTTGGGGAAACACATGGAACGTACGCCCGCCAACTCGGCTAAACCCAAAATTTATTACCTATTCAATAAAAAAAACTTAACATAAATCAAACTAAATTTACAACAGAAGAAAATGTTTTAATGTCCAAGACATAATTCTGATTGAAAGCTGATTCAAATTTATTATTAAATTCCATTAATGATTAATGAAAGTAAATTTTTGTAAGAAAATAAAATCATAACCTCAAAGTGTGTGAGAGTGTAATGAAAATAAAATAAAAACAAAAAGTGTATACACAGATTATTGTAATGTATTTCATAAGTATCATTAATATCCATATTCATTATACATCGACAGATAATATTAATCAAATGAATTAGAACTTGAGCACAAAATAAACAAAGTATAGTGTATAAACATGTCAAAAAAACAAAAGTTTGTAAATTTACGAATAATAAACATGGCGTCTTTTCTAAAACATGAAAAAAAGAAGTAAAACAACTTGTTTGTGTTGCGTTGTTATTAAACACCAATAATATTGATATGTTAATAGTCAAAAACTAGTGCTAATTATTGATGATGCTGTGGCTATAATCATAAAATCCTACAAAGTGCTGTGAAATTACAATTATCGTAAAATATTATGGCAAGAACCTATCCCTAGCTACGAATATTTAACGCCATAACATAGTTTTTTTCATGTATAATATTTCCATTTCTAAAAATAAACTACCCTGCAGCGCATTTTAAAGTTTTTCAATATTTAAATCGTATTTTCCTGTCTTCACTCAGCATGAAAAAGCCGTTTACTTGTAATTGTTATTTAATGCTTTAGATGCCCTTTGCCAGCTTACCATACACAGCATATCATAACTTTTTGGTACTAAACAAGTGGCTATAGAATATATTTATCGTACTTATTGTAATGTAATAATAATCCTCGATTAATCGACGAGCGTTTAAAACCTCTTCTCGTACTTTTACATCATCCTTAAACTCTACTTATTCGTCCCATTGTTTGTAAAGTATGTAATTTTGGTTATATATATCTCCACTTATTTTTTGGTAATTTTTCATAGAAAAAAGCAAAAATTATATAAAAATATCTCTAAAAATCTTATCGCTTATCAATGATTACACGACTTGCGGTTCACTTCCTTGATTAGCATTGATTAGCTTACTAAAATGAACTAAAAAATGTTGTTCGTCATGTGTGTACCTAACTGGTTATATCGTGTTGTGTCTTGGTGATTTCGAATTCGAATGAAAACTGTAAAAATAAAACGTAAATTCTAAGCGCGCTCAGCTCTCAGCGTATTTGGTTTTGCAGCAGCGTCGGTTCCTCGTGCTACTTAATACGGATTGAACTTATTGCGCTCGTTCTTCAATTTGGAATTCTCAGAGGCTCCCCCCGACGAGCTCATCCGCGGCGCATAGCCGCTCTTGTGGCTGCGATGTACTCCTGTGGTTTGTACTGGCGGCGAGCCGCCGGTCTGCGAGCCGAGCAGCTCGGTGAGTCCGCCGAGCGCGCTCAGGCTGGTCAGCGCGTTGAGGGCGCCCGGCTTCGCCAGCAGCTGGGCGAGAGGAATTGCACTGGCCAAGGGGGAGGCGGATGCTTGGCTGGATGCGCCAGTATTCGGGGAGTTTTGGGCCTCAAGGTTAGCTTTCTGCAGCTCAACACTGTGGAGGAAGGAACAACACATAAAAGGAACAAATGTAACATACGCATTTTGTGACAGCAACTGCCTTCTTTTGTTATTTTTTAAATAAAGCAAGAAAAAAACTGTGGTCGGTGCAGTAAAAGGAGTGAAATTATTAAAAACAAACGTTGGAACACAAATGTGTAATTAATATTAATTGGATCATGTGATTTGATTTGAAGTTTTGAGTTTTAAGACTTGGAAGGTACAAATGATGTGTTATTGATAATTGATGTTGAGAACAAAGTTAGGAAGCCGATGATGCGACAGGTTTTTGTTTGTTTAATTATCTAAACAAGCATCTTGATTTCGGATAGGATAACAATTCATGTAAATGTCAAGAACACATCAAATGAAAGTCACTTGTTTATATTTTCACTGTTTCATTATAAATAAACATTCATACGCTCACCATTGTTTCCCTAAACAAAAACAAAAGCATATTCCGAAATTATTTATACTCAAAACTAGCACTCATAACCTCAAAATAAAAAAAAAACTATCAACATTGAACATAAACGTTTTCCGGAACATTAAAAAAATGACTATACTGTAAATCACGAAGTTTTCAACCACCATTAACTTAATCAATTAAAAACTATCACTTACCTCATGTTGATCAAATACTGAGCCAGTGCAACGCTGTCTGGATTACCAGAAATAGTAATCGTGCGTTCAGTAACGCCACTTTCTCGGTCGTCGCAGTTTGAGATGCGAATCATGGCGCCGGAAATTTGACGAATCTCAGCGATTTTGGTACCGCCCTTACCGATAACACAACCAATCAGCTCGTTCGGCACGGTCATTTCATGAGTCTGTTGGTTCGAATTTTGTTGATTGCGGGAGTTAGACGTCCGCAACTGTGATCCAGCTAAGGCGGCCAGAGCTGCAAATTGACAAATTTAATAAAAATTTAAACCACGAAGCTGATAATGATTAATTACCGGCGGGATTCAAACCTCCTGTATTTGTTGGTGCCAATCCACCGAGTCCAAGAGCGGCTAAACCGGCAAGTGGATTTTTACCAATACCGCTCATCTGGAACAAAATGGCGGATTATGGAAATTTTATCTTTTTTTTGAATAATTCACGATAAAACTAAACGTTAAACATCAAGATTACAACACACATAGTGGAATTTTAACAATATCAAAATTATAACATAGAAATCTTGAAAAAATAAATTTTTGTTCAGAAATTTGAATTTAAAAACACAAACGTTTGAAAATATTAATTAAATAGTAACTTAAATTATTTATTAGTATAAAATCCTTGAACCCCTCGGCTCGGACGTAGTTGTCGTTATTGGTGCCCTCGACTTTAAAAAATGCAGCTCAAGTAAAGTATCAAAGTTTTGAAGATAAGATAAAAGAATTAATGTAGGTCTGGCCGTACAAGACTTAATCATGCACCTTGTTTGAATTAATTTAACAAATTCAACAACATATTTGATCACCTAAATTTGCGAAATTTTTTGATCACAATACAATTCAAGGGGTCATGCACATTAAACTACAATTTTACGTAATACTTCAAAGGTTTCAATGATCTTCCAAGGGTTCAAAAGGGAAATCAATCACATGATCATGCCGGTTTGTAAATTCGATTAATTGGTGTGCTAATCATACAATTTGCACTAAATCTAGTTGATGATTTTAGGTTTAAGACTTTGGTTGACTTTTTTGGTTTCGCTGCATTTATGATTTTGGTTGGGTAAAATAGAAGTCTATGGTTGTTTGAGTGGTAAAATTTTGAGAAATAGGGCGAGAGGGGTCACCAATACGATCAACTTACATCTGGCATAAGATGCGCGGGCTGTAGTGCGGCTTGCAAGTGTCCGTTCTTGAGCGGCTCCAGCGGCATCAGTGGCGCCACAGTGCCTGCAAGCGGATGGCCGAGGGGCAAGGGCGAAAATGCACTACTTACGTCTGTGTGCGCTGGTACGGCATAATTGCCTTGGATGGTGTACGCTTGTCCACCAGCAAGAATCACTGGGCCGCCACCAACTTGTGGTTTGGGACGGTACGGAATTGTTGCACCTTTTGGCGGCGACTAAAATACACTTCAAATTATTAACTTTCTTATACCACAAATTGCAAAACTAACCTCAAGCATCACATTGCAAATGTGATAGATACATTGTGTGATTGCTTCGCCAGTTCCAGCGATTGTAACAGCACGTTCCGTAGAGTTTGGAAGCATATCGGACGCGACCTGGATTGAAACACCAGTCACTTCCCGAATTTCCTTGATTTTTGAACCGCCTTTGCCGATTAATGAACCACATTGACTTGCAGGTACAATTAAACGCAGAGTAATTGGTGGTCGTGGTACTCCACCACCGCTGCTTACGCTACCTGTGCCGGAATTTATGTCTTGAAACTGCGAACACCACTAGGAACAACAAAATTTATTAAGTACCAAATTAATAAAACATTACAAAACTTACTTCTTCAAACTTTTTGCAGATCAATGTAAAAGCTTTGAATATAGCGTTCGTGGAACCTGTGACTGTTACAATACGTTCTGGGCATGATCCATCAGATATGTTGATTTTAGCTCCAGACTAATAATTAAAAACATTAAATTAATAAATTTCTAATCAACATAGACAACCCACAATACACCATTTTAGAAACAACGCAAACAGTTTCATAAAACGTGTATTACAAGTTGCCTAACAAACAAGATGTCAAAAAGCACACACAAAAACAACTATAACCTCAAAAATGTAAAAACAAAAATAAAAACTTACTTCTTCACGGAATCGTTTTACAATTTCGCCTTTCTTGCCAATGATACTTCCCACTTCCTGTAAATAAAATAAGTGTGTCAATATTGTGTAACATTGTGACATTTGTATAAACATGTTTATAATTAAAACAATGGAATGTTACTGATAAGTATTACAAATCATTTTTTTGCTATCATTTATTTAAATAAAATCAATACAAGTAGAATTAATTTTTGTTGTAAATTTTATTTTCAATGCCTTGATTAATTTGTATAAATAGATGATTGACCTGACCTGCTGCATCTATTACCTAAACTACCTACAGAAGAAAAGGAGACAGACAAACTAAGACTAATTATAACTGTTGGCTTGTTGGCATGTAATACCACTGAATTGCTAAGGATTCACTGCATACAAGTGCAGTTGTAATCTGTAAGCTGAGCTCATACAAAATTTGAATATAAAAGAAAATCAATATATTCCTATTTTTAATTAAAATTCTTTTTTGAATACTAAATAATTAGTTTGTCGAAACACATATACAATAATAGTCAAGATATATATAACTAATGAATAAAAAAAAATTTAAAAAAAACTAACCTTTCCCTGCATAATAAGTCTGATGGTAAGGGTAATATTAGGATCTTCACTCATTTTGCCTTCCATGTCCATGGTGATAATTATTTGTGATCGAAGAGATGAAAGAAGAGTCTTAAATTGTTTGTAACGATTACTTCTGTTGGTTCAGACAAGTTTGGAGAAGATCTGAAAAGTGAAAAAAGAAATTATCACTCATATAACAAAACTTAAAACAAATGAGTCATCATAGCACACAAAATCAACAACTACTAACTTATCCCATTTGTTAGTAATAGTAAAACAACTCAATTGTTTTCTTGTTTATCTCATTGTTTTAAGAAAAATATAAATAACGCGTCACGAAAATACGCACTACTCATAGGTCAATGTGCTATGTGCGGTTTGCACTTTTTAACAAAGCGTCTTGAAATGCGCGACGCTCACTAACTACTCATCCTCATGCTGCGAACTGCAATGCGCGACGCCAAAGTATTAGCACGATTTGCGCTTGTTTTACAGGTAAATAATGCAAAATTCGCGTGGTTTTCAAGCAGTACTTACGTGGGGGATAGTCCGGGTGTAAAAATAAAACAAAATAGCAAAGAAACGCTACCTTAGCAATGCCGAATGTGTGCACGTGCTTGCCGCATTTGACAATGCCGTAGCCCTTCGTGCCTTGCGTTCCCACAGCATCGACCAAGCGATGCGCGCGACTGTGGCGGCCATTACATGCGCAAGAATTCTGCGTCGTGAGCAATTTACGCCAACTTTCTATAGGCAACACAATATACAACAAATTTAAACATTTTCACAATTTTTTTTTAAACAAACAAGCTGCAGGAAAATGTCATTTATTATTTATAGTTTACAATTTTATATTAAATTAAAAAAATCATTTTACCCTTAAATATATAAAGATTGCTTTTAACAATAAAAATTTCTTGGAATCTAAAAAAACATTTCAGGAAAATGGTTATATTTCCTGCTAAAATAGACATATCATAACTAACTTATTTTTAATTTATTGTTTAAAAATTGTTCTTTAATCAATACTCAAATTCAACTTTTCTGTTATCTACTAAATATTTTATTTTTGCTCGCAAAGATAAGAACTCCTTTTGTTCGTTTTGTTCATTAAAAATAAGTCGCAGGAAAATGCCCATAACATCCACTAAAATTGCCTTACGCGTACTTATTTATTTTTTACTTATAACCAAAGAGTTACTCTTTCATTTACACCTAAGATCAATCTTTAAATCATCCCTTAAATGTTTTAAATTCACATTGTAATACATGTTTTTTTGGAGATTTTGTGTGTTTGTTGACATTTCTCCTAATAAGTATTTAATTATCAATAATATAAATCGTGTGAAAGTGGTTTTAACTTTGAAGTATGTTTGGTAAAAGGCACAAGGCGTTTAATCCTGTTTCTGTAAACTCCTGATAGCATTTATCGTCGCATACGTTGTGTGTTTTAAGCACATTTTCCAGGACGCGGTGAGAGTTGTACGAGTTGTGTGCGCGCCAGGATAATTGGAAAATCTAATTATTCTCACTTGGTTGAACAGCGGAGTGTCGCGTGCCGTCGGCGCTAACGTTAAACACGCAAACAAACAAGTGAAACAAACAAAAACCTAGAAAAGCTGCTAAAACCCGCTGAAACGTGTCTTCAATTGGCTGACAAAGTGATTCAATTGTTTAAGTATCACCTTATTTAATTTTAGCTCTACCAAAACTTTATTTAAGTAAAACATAATTACAAATTGTTAGTTCCACTTTAGTTTCTTGTACTTTTAAAACAAAAAAGACTTTCCAAGTATCAAAAACTTGTTTTTAACGCCATCTATGAATAGGCAATTTATTATACACCAACTTTAAATGTTAGCAGGAAAATTAAGTTGTGAAACCTTAAAACTAACGTTTAACATGCTTTTATTTATTTAATCGAGTTTTTCGTAAATTTTTTCAGGGCAACAATGAAAGTCGTTCACTTTTATTAAATTTTTGACCCCCTAGTGTCTAGTTTACGAAACAAATGCCACAAACACACCACGCAGACAGCGCAATTCCAATTTAATTTTTGAAAGCACATTTCCGATGGATGTAAATCGTTCTAGCAACGAAATTGATTGAAACGTAGCAGGCGGGAGCGGCTTTGGCGTTCTGGCCATTGCTGCAGATCGTACAATACTTCATTGTCGCCCATCCTGCATGGTTCGCGTCGCACGATCGCCCATCAGATAAATATAGTATTTAATAGAAACTACACCTATAGACATGTCGATATCGTCGATGAGTGGTTGTTAGGTCCAATACAGGTTAGCGCGCATGAATCCTGTGAAGTTGAACATTGAACGTATGCCGCCATCGGCCACCCCACGTCACCCCTACCGCATCCATTCAATGGAAAGCAAGCAGCAGCAGTGCCTGCTGCCTGCCTGGCCGCTGGAGTCGGCGGGCATGGGCGTTATGCAATTAAATTGAAAATTAAATCAGGGTTCCTGCTCGCTCGTCCATTACTCCGTTTTGCATCTACTATGTGTTGCAAGCAGGTGGATAACTTTTATCAAACGGGAAATTTAGCAATTTTTCCGGGAAAAAACAACAAAAATCAACAAATATTTAAAGTTTTTTGAAGAGTTTTATATTTTTTATGTTTTCCGTGTTTATTGGACTCGGAATGGGCGTGAAATGTAAATTAACGTTTTGGTTTAGTTATTTTATGAATGCTATAGATGTCTGCTAAGTGCTTCACATTTTTCACTGCTGCAGACCAACTGGAACCACTTCGTTTAGTGGAAAAAAGGAAAATAAAAATTGCGCACGTGTACGTAACGTGATTTCCTGTTTGGTTCAATGCGGTCGGTCAAAAAATTTATTATTAATTGCATCATCATTTACTAATTACATATTTTTGGCCTATATCCATTAAATCTGCAAATAAATGTTTTAAGTTTTTTAAATTTAAAAATTTAGTGTACACAATGTTGCCTACAGTCAACCGATAGATTTAAAAAGAAAATCAGCAAGAAAATTGCGATATCTCCGAATAAAATTAACTTTCCTCAGGTTTATTATTTTTAATTGATAGTTAAAGAGTTCTATTATATTTGTCAATAAGTTCAATTTTTAAACTTAGCTCTAAATATTTTATTTTTACCCCCAAAGCTAAACTTTATCTAACCAAATCTAATATAATCTGAAAACAAAACACGTCGCAGGAAAATCACTATATCTGCTGCTAAAATTAACTTATCTAAGTTTTATTATTTTTAATTTATAGTTCAAAAGTTGTACTTTTATTTGTTACTAAATTTAACTCATACATCACTCTTTAACTATTTTATTTTCGCGTTTATATTTTTGTAATTTTTGTTATAATTTACTTAAAAGATTTAGATATTTTCTGATAGACTTAAGGTGGCTTTAAGCTTTAATGCTATATTCTATTATATTCATTTCTATTCCCTCGCTGGGAATAAGAAAATAGGAATCAAAGTGGCGCAAGACATCGAACAACATTATCTAGGTGCGTTTTTTCCATCCCTCCCAAAGTTCTTTGATGCATCTCGAGAAGCTTCTCGAAGATCTGTTATTCCCTTGTTCGCAATGTTCGCATTTTCATTCTTATTCGAGCACTCTTATTCCAGCATTCGTCTCAATCTCTCGTCGATCTCGCACCCCACTAGGGAAAAGCCTACAATCCTGATATAAACGCTTCCATTTCAGCCATTTCAACAGTTCGCCAATTTCACTCGATTTCAACATCTCCACCGAACTCATCTGCCGTGTTACACAATAATATACAATATGTTTAAAAATAAATTACATAATAACCTTTAAACAATAACAACCCTAACACATTACTAAGCTGTTAATGGATCAATGCCGATAAACGCAAAATATTCAACAACAAAAAAAAAATATTTGTAACAGAAATGGTTATGTTTTGGAAAAAATCCTCTCGATTTTATCCTCCCTGTATGAGGAAAGTAAGGAGAAGAAGTTGCTCTAATGCGACAGCAAATCGGACAACGCAAACTTAAACGGTAAGCCATAACGTGAATGCTTCCGAGAGCTTCTGAGCGCCCTTTGTCGTTCCGCCACGAGCACGTGGACAACAAAAATTGTTATT
The DNA here is from genome assembly GCA_030264155.1 of Atheta pasadenae. Taxonomy (NCBI): domain Eukaryota; kingdom Metazoa; phylum Arthropoda; class Insecta; order Coleoptera; family Staphylinidae; genus Atheta; species Atheta pasadenae. Next base: position 3,066 of record JARJDS010038789.1, on the reverse strand, counting down.
TGGATTCAATTTTCGACTGTGCGATGCCGATCTTTCTTTGAAAGCCAGCTCAATGCCTGTCCTATACAAACATTGGCTGGGTATAAGAATATCTAAGATTTCCGAACTTCACCGGCAGCAGTACCAAACAACCAAGAGCCAAAAGCACAAGCAAAGATTTTCTACAAGAAGGAAAATCTGGCCCTAATAGTTATCTAGTAACATTCTATTAAACATTACACTAACCTTTAATAAAGTAGATTTTTATTTTTATAACCTCTATATCACAATTTAGCACGTAAAATAACACAAAAGGGTTAAAAAGTACAATTAAAGTAAATAATTCAAATTTAGTGTATACAAAGTTGCATACAATAACCCAAGTTTTAAAATTTTAATTTTTAAAAAAATTACAAAATCACGAATTTCCAGCAGGATTTAACACTCAAAACTTATAAATAATTAATTTAATGTTAATATTTTACTTGAAAACATTTAAAAAACTATGAAATTACTATCAGTATTCACAAAAATTGCAAAACGCAAAATATAAAATTTCATTACTTGCTAAAAGTTATACCTTGTGCGTACTAAATAAAAATCGTTCGGTATTAATTTAATTACATTATAAAATAACTCGTACACAACTTATCGTTCAAATAACCTAACGTTTCCATTAAACGCGAAAACAGCAAACAGAAAATATGATACGTTGCGAAACATAAAACGCGCTGTAACAAAGTATGTAATTCATATTTTATCCTTGAATATATTCACAAACGTGGCGTTGCGCATCCTTTGCGCGCTCATTTTCGGTTAGTAGCCGCCTCCCTGTTCCTTTTTTGCAGCGAGTCAGCAAAAGTCGGAATTAACAGAATGGAAAGAATGAAAAGCAGAGAAGGAAATCCTGCTCTACACTTTGACGCTGTGCTGCTTTCTTGCTTTTGTTTTTCTCTTGTATTAATTGAAAGCCAGATGAGTAAAAAATAATTAATTTTAATAATTCGCCCCTTTTCTTCTTCAGTTCCTTCCTGGTTCAGTAAATTTTTAATTATGTATCAAATTTATTAATTAAAAATCTCAATATTTGATTTTTTCATATTTCTAGGAAACGTCAAAGTGCGTCAAAGTAATTAGTTAACTTTACAAGATTTTTTTAAGTTAATTAATTAATTAGTTTGTAATTTAATTATTTAATTAACAACAAATTGTTATTTTTTAATCTTTTTTGTGTTATTCTGTGTATATTGTGTTGCATAACTTAATATCGCAAAAAACGTGAAAATAAATTTAAAAAAATAATTTTGTGGGGGGTTTTCTTGCGTTTTGTTAGGTTTGGCTTAGGCATTTGCACCGAGGCCAGGTGCTAATTTAATCTTCGTTTGTTTTCGCGTATTTTTCTTATTTGGAGCGCGAATAAAGACTTTTTTCGTCTTAAAGTTGCCCCACGCATTTAGCGGGGTTTAAGTAAACCGTTTAAGGCATAATTGCTTCAAGACGCAAAGCATGCCTCCAAACAGTTTAAGATTTTCATTTTTCAGGACGCAATAAGGAAGAATAACGAGCCAGGAAAAACGCGCCGTGCCAGGAAGAGAATTTTTTAATTTATGACTTTGTAAATTTAGTAGGGTGGTGTTTAAAGTTAATACTGAATAAAAATCATTAAATTCTGTTCCTATTCTTATATTACACCAGTTAAAATTTATTTGTTTAATTTATTTCGAGTTTAAATTAATTTTTAAAAATTTAGTGTACGAAAAGTTGCCTATAGTCAAACAGTGTTTGAATTTAAAATAAAAATTAAAAACCAAAATAACGCCGTTTTGACGTTAATATTTGGTCGTATTTTACTAAAAATAATTTAAATATTAATATATTGTTATGTTTTTATTGTTTTTTTATTATTTACGTTTAAAATTATTAACATAAATAATAATTTTTGTGATTTTTGTGAGATTTTAACAAAACTGGTAAATATTTTGTTTGTAAAATTAATTTATAATTAAAATTTAAGATCTTAGTGAAAGGTTTGAATGTCCCATGAACCGTTTTCAATCCCATCGTGGAACAAATCCTTTTAAACCTGGACGTCTCGCACACTGCGTGATCCTCGGCATTGTTGACTGTTGACGCAATCTGCATATTAGATAACTTTTGGCTGCTTCGTCTCACTTCCAACATCCAACTTGCCTATATAGCCCTTAGTCCTGTCCCAACTGTACCCCTTCACCAGCAGATTGACTAGCAATCTCAACGCTTTGGGCATTCAGGTGAAAATTACGCGACTCCGTTCACTCGCATGCGTAAGTTGTGTGTTAATTCATGACTTTCACATGAGTTACACCGAAATCTATTCTATACTATTACACCTAGAGCATCTGGAGAGCTGAAGATGCTTTTAAATTTAAATTATTTGCTAACTTTTTCAACATTGTCGAGATCCCAGTCGCTTCAACGGTTCAAGTTCAAGGCAATTTACATAGCAAACTTTTCTATTTCAAACTTTCTTTCCACGCAATTTCCACGACATTTCAAGATGAATAACAATGTCACAGCGTGTTGGGCACACCGGAATCAACCCGATCTTATTTACTAGATGTGTTTGGTGTTTGTTTTTTTGTTGTTGTTGTTGATGTTGGAGTTTGACGTTTGCGTTGTGTAACGTTTTGTAATGGTTTGCAATGCAGCATTGCATTACTCAAAATTGTGCTGTTTGGAAATGTTTATTTTGATTCTTCCTGGCGTAGCGCTCGCCGTGGACAAATAACCAAGTAATACGAACATGTGGAATGAAGAAATATTGTTGTTTGTTCAACAAAATGTTACGTTGCGAACGTATTTGGGCGCGCGACTGGAAAATGGCAGTACGGCATCGATTGTAATAAAATATTCATACAACACGTAACCGGAACGAACACCCAAGAAGATGCCATGAGAAATATTCTTGTATTTCAGCTGCAGTTTGTATTTTCAGTATATAAATGCTAAGGAAGTGTACGAAAGTAAGAAAATGCAAAATGTTATAGGAAACGATAAAAATATAAAATATAAATATTTTGCTCAGGCAATGCTATTTTCACATATATT
>JARJDS010038758.1:0-30627 GCA_030264155.1 Atheta pasadenae | reverse complement strand
GAGCACCTCAGTACCATGAGTGACACCAAGCCTCGTTTTCTTTGACTCGGGACAAAAAACCGCCTCCAGAGCCAAGTCGCACGGGGCGAATAAAAATCTCACGAGGCGAGCCGAAGTTCACCTCCTCACTCTCGTTACTCGGCCAACTTGGTGATACTTCGCGAGAGTGTGGAGCAGGCATTACACTTTACACGTTCGGATAACATTTAGGTAACAAACAAACGAGAAACAACTAAAACTGTAGCAATCCATGACAAACAAATGAATCAAATAGTAAACAAACCAACAAGTCATTATAAACTTCTAGAACAAAACAATTGACAACAACAGCACAAACACAACACAAAATTTGAAGCAAGCCATGAAAAAAAACAAATGAATCGCAGTGTAAACAAACCGAACATTTTACAAGAAAACTTTGCTTTAATACAAGAAACACCAAATCATTTAATAAATTCTTCGAAATTGCATCAATTTTTTTGTGTATAAAGTTTAACATTTGACCTATAAAATTTGTGTTATATAACCTTGTGAGTAAAGTGAGAAACCACAGATGTTGGTAAATATTTTTTTGATTTCATATTTGAAGCATTGTATTAACTGGAATTATGTGAAATTATATTATGTAGATCTGTTTTTGATTGTGTGTGTATGACTAGATAACTATCATTCATAACGTTGGTACTTCTGCGAATTAATCAAGCGAAAAAAGTGATTCAACGACTTCAATCAGCATGTGGATGGGAACCGGCGGCAGGTTCGCGGAACTGGTCTAGCGAAAAGTGAGCGTTGTTACGACGCGCGGGCTCTCCCAACAAACGCGTTGAATGAGAATGAATGAGTAATGCACGGACCGGACATTCCGATATTTCGTCACTTACTTAGTTGACTGGGTCTGGGTGAGTTTTATAATTTATAGCTTTCAATTTTTACCCAAACAAAATCATAACCAAACTATTTTCATTTGTTTTTATTTAGGCTTTTGATAATTATCAATTGTTTTTTTGAATATTCAATTGTCTTGTTTGTTTGTCATTTGTTTATGTTCTCAATTTCTATATTTTGTTTGCTTGTATTCTTTTTTTTTTGTTTTGACTTTGATACTTATCGATTGTTTGTAAACATCTGATATCTTTTTTTTTGTTTTTTTTTTTAATTTGTTAGTCATTTGTTTTTTTTTAGTGTGTATATTACCTCTGTTTCTCGACTTAGCCTCCTAAACAGTTCATCACTTTCGAATTTCGCTTTCTGGTCCGGAACAACACGCGGCATCTTAAAGATACACCTCGGTTTGGGTTCGTACAACCCTATCGAATCAAACGGCAGCATCCCGGCTAACGCTGACGTTGGATCGTTCATTGAATGCATCATTTTCACGTTTGTTATAAACAAATATTTAAACTGTGACACCTCTAAACTATAAATAGTGATATTGTTATAAACCACTTTACTTTAAAATTTATTTAATATTGAGATGGTTTAATACACAAAAACACACAAATAATCGGTATTGTTTTAACACCTCCTAACCGCGTGGTCACGGGAAAATCGAAGAGAGAAAAGCAAAGCATTCGCATTCGCGTCCGGTGTATTACTGATGCGCATCTGGTCGCGAATGGCAAACAAACACGCAGATCGCCGGCGTCGGAGTGGGACAAAGAGCGAAATAGGGATTCCCTGGTAGACGGGAGACTTGGTGAGAGTTGGAAGACGGGAGTGGACGGGAGTGCCAGCGTCAGGGGAGGTTACATCAGCTATTCAAAGGCGTGGCCACAAATGCACAGCTAACGTGATTCGTTGACATACACTACGTTGGCATAACGCAGGAATCGATTTCTAACTGTAGCTTTTTGTACATTCCTCTCTCTATACTCTCTGTACAAGCAGTTATTTTGTAAGTGTGAGTGTAAAATCTTGCTTTATTCTATTACTGGTTACGATGGCAACGATTTCAATGAAAGCTACAGTGAACGGTTCTGCTCAGATCGACTCCCCTTTGATCCAGTAAGAATTCAGTAGCAATTCAATACAAATCTTGTTAGACAGACTGACATTAAAACATGGTACCGTCCTCTCAAACCTAAACAGATCTTTTCTTATAGATTTCTTATACTTATAGATTCGTAGACTTACTCTTACCCTGCTACCGATTCTATCAAGTTTGGAATAGAGTTGTAAGCGATACTTGTGAATGTGATATAATAGTCAATGCTTTCAAGGCTTTGAAAGCATAAAAGGCTTTGAGAGGCGTTGAATCAATTACTTTTTAAAAGATTAGTTCAGAATAGAAATGTCTGGCGCACACTTTAGGCTTTGTAGGTTTAAATTTTAAATCAAACATCAGGACATGAGGCCCAAGCAAAAGCAACAAACAGTGGAAGATTGAATGATACATGTTGATACTCTTTTGACGGTTACTCTTAATAGGATTTATCTTTTTTTTAAATCTCCGAGCTTTGATCATGTGATCATTGATACTTTCAAGGGGTAGGACACATTTTTTGCATCTGTTACATGAACAAAATGGAGTTTTATTTAATTTACTACTACATTAGAAGGTTTAGAAAACAAATGAATTATAAAACTAAACAAACAATTGAATTGAATTGAACGGAGTTTTTGTTTTGTTTTATTTTATTTGAAAATAGGTATTTTGTTTGTTTATCATTTGTTTTTTTTTCCAAACAATTAAGTGTGTATTTCAAAAAAACAAAACAATAACAGAAAATACAATTTTTCGAAATTAAACAGAACATAAACTCTGTTCAATTGTTTGTGAAAAAAATAAAAACTTCGTAAACAAGTATTGGTTTCACTTATATGTCATTTGTTTTTGTTCTACAAACAAGTAAGCGTTGAAAAAAAAACAACCCAACACAAGTTCTGTGTTATCTAAAAAAACAAACCAATAACATTATAATAAACTCACAAACAAAAACTCAGTTCAATTGTTTTATTACAATTTTCTGTTTTATTTGAAACGTTGAATATTTCTTGACATTATCTATTAATTTTCCAAAACATTTCACCCCTAATTTTTTACTTTTAATTTTTGTTAATTAACCTAATTAATAACTGCTTGTAAACGTAAACGACTTATCCGCTTGTCAGCTTGTAATAATAAGCAAAACATGCCGCCGCGTTGAGCATCTGCACACCGTGCATACACAACCCTTGTACTTTTCTGTTCATTTTATCCACTGGCAGAGTTCTTCCGTTTGCGTGCGTGCGTGCGTGCGTGCAGGTACGTGTAAACACGTAAACATTGTAAACAATAATTGATTGCCGTGTATACGTTGAACGACGCCAACGAGCCGGGGCGAACGGACGACCTTATTTAATAGCTTACTTCCCGATTCGAAACAACACCGACATGAAAAACAATGCAGAACTGAAGAAAAACCACAAAAACAGCGTTTTCTTGGACATTGCACATTGTGCATTGCGTGCGCATGTCAAAGTTATAATTTCTTGTTCCGGTCACAGACACAGACACACAGAAATGAACAATTATTGTTCAACCCCTTTGGTGTTTTTAGTAAATTTACTGTTAGTTATTGACGTTTTAAGTTTTAAGTTAGAAATTAATAGTACAAAACAATACAACAAACATAAGGCAGTGTGGTAAGTGTTGCGTTTGTTTTTTGTTTTGTTTGGAAACAAATGAATTGTAGATAGGTAGGTGTAATGTGTTGCCTATAATTATTTGTTTTTTAATTATTAGGTTTTAGGTTAGTGATGCGTGTAAACGTGGGAGTGTTGTAGAAAATTAGTGAAGTATAAAATATGATATTACACAATTTATTACCGACGGTAATTCGATAATTTTATATTCATACGCTTGTTAGAGACAATGATGCAACGCGTCATGCAGATTGGCGTGAAAGGGTCAACGCGTTGCAAAACCCAACTTACCCTGGGTTGCGTTTAATGTTATTATCGAATATTTGCAATTCGATCCACACTCACACTCACAAACGCTTTAATAAAAGTGTGAGAACGAGTGAACTACAAGCAGAATACAAGGGCTAGTAGTAATAGGTGGTAGCACTAGTAATAGGCTTTAAAAGGGGTGACAATGACAATCAGGTAGCACTGCTTCAGCACTGAAAATCTCTAAGCCTTTTTCTGTTGAGTTCTGTTGAGTTGGAGTTTGATTGACATATGTAGATGAGTGTGAGTTGATGTGTTGTGATCAAAGTGTCAACTTGTATTCGCAATATGACACTTAGACCTCTTTAGTATTCAATACTTCCAAACTTTTTTTTCACTCCATTGCAAAGTTGTAGTGATAGTTTGGATGCTGTTGATACTCTTGATCAGAAAAGGATCATAATGTTTTGAGTAAATATTCTGTCATTTTGTACTTCAAACTTTAGGTGTTTAGATTCTCAACAAGGAACATTTGCATTTATTTGCATATTTCAAGAGGTATTTGGCATCGTTTTTCGGCATCATTATAATAGTTAAAGGACTTGATAGTATAGAAAACTTTATGGGGTTTAAAGGGTTACTTTGTTTGTGTGTGTTTTTTTTTCTGCGTGAGAGAGCGGGTGTTAAAAATTCATAACAAAACAACAAATAACAAACACAGCTGTTTATTACTCAATGTTTGAAATGTTGTTTTGTTTTTTATTTGAGAATCAAACAAAAGGTAACGTTAAAACAAGTAAATGATTTTGTTTTTTTGTTATTTTGGTATAGTGTGAGTTGTTATCGAACTGATTTCATTTGTTTTAGAATTTTACTGGTTATATGTTGTTCACAAACACATATAATAAATATATAAGTTTTGTTATCACCGTGATTCATTTGTTTTAGTGTTTTTGGTCGTACTGTTTGACATTTTTGTTGTTTTGTAGAAAAAGAAATGAAATTTAGTTACTGTGTTCCTGTGCTGTTAATATCTTGTTTCATTCATTTGTTTTCAAACCTTTTATTTATTTTTTTTACCATTAAATTATTAAGGTACTGTTTTGTTTTTAGTAGAGAAACAAACCAAAACATAAAAATTACTGTAATTTACATCTAGATCTTAAAACAAACGAATATTAACTTTGTTATTTTTTGTTTCGGTTTACTGTGCGTTGTTATGAAAAGTTTTTCACTTGTTTATGATAAAAATTCGATATTTTATTTATTGTAAGTCCAGCGTCAGCGTTATGCATATTATAATTTGTAGGGCGTATGCATCGGCTGATTATTTCTGCTTTTCAAATCATTGTTAGACCTTTGACTATTTACGTCTATATCACCCGACGCCATGCAAAGCGACGCGCTCCGACGCCGACGCGCTGCGACGCGACGCGTGCCGTTTGTATTATTCAGTAGTATTATTACTATTCATACGATTCCCGTCTGAGATTCACAAAACGTTTTGAATATTCGATATTCAAATTATTTGAATAGTCCCACCGTCCATCGTTTTCAACGTCCACGGTGTTTCAAACGCTTGCACGTGACCTAATCATTTTACAAGCTCGATTTATTTTTCACATCACATCAACAATAAAACCTACAAACTTACAGTATAAATTTTTAGGTTAAAATTTCACAAAAAACAAAAACATAGTACATTAGTATTAAAATAAAACAAATGAACAATTACAAACTGAAAAATATGAAGGTAAACAAAACAAAACAAAAGATGTTCTTACCAATTTGTAAATTTATTATTGTTTCACTCGAAATCAAAAGTTTTTGTTGTCTCAAATGGCGTGTTGGTAACAATCCTCGACGACAGATTGCACACGTTGGGTAATTATCGCACGCGACAAAACTGCCCAAAACTTATAATGCTCCATTTGTTGAATGATTATCAATTTCCGTCCCGTCTTTTTGTCGGTTCTTTTCAAGTATATTTGAAACGTGGTTTGTTTTCTTTAAAAATTTAGCTCAAAAACAAATGAAATTGACGTCGCAAACACAAAAAACAAAACACAATCAAAACTAAACAACTGTGTACTGTACTGTAGTTACTGTAAACGATACAGTTTTCTTTTTAGCTAAGAAACAAACCCAAACCGAAACTAGTTGTTATTCAATTGTTTTACCAAAAATAACAAAAATTTATACTTTAATATGGTTTGTAATATTTTTAAGACATGATTAATTACCAATTTAACTTAATTTTGTTTGGTAAAAATCTAATATATCACATCCGGTTAGTTCGATCATTAATTTCCGTTCAAAACTAACCTAAAACTAAATGAAACTAAACTGTAAACTAAAACTGATGTAACATTGTGTACAAAGTGCAATTTCACGGTATCTCACCCCAAATTCACTAAAATACGTCGCACAGCATCACACCCTCGCCCAAAATCATCAATCACAGCTTATAATGTACCCCAAGTTACCCAAAATGTTTTTATTTAATTCTTTACGATTTTTTTCAGTAGTCTATTATCAAACATGAAGAAAACCTAAAAAAGGGTGAATATAAACAGCGTGAATGGTGAACAATACAGATTTGGTTCTTATCTCAACTTACTACACTTTATTTAACGATAAAATCACAACTGATCGAAAGTAATCAAACATTCTAGACGTTTTAGTGCACGTGTTAACATCTGATAACCTTAAACGAACCTAAAACGATTACGTTAAGTTAAGATTTTTAGGTTAGGTTTGAGGCTATGAAGCGTGACAATGATTTTTTCGGTTTGTAAACAAAACGTGGAACGAATCAATCATTTCTTTCACGTCTCGTTTTCTCGTCTTGTTGATAACTTGTATTTTTTCGTTTTTTAGGTTAAAATCTAACCTCAACTGATGCAAGGAAACGGCAAAACGATGAAATAAAACAAAAACTATTGATGCATCATGTCATTAAGTTTCTGTTTAGTTGTAATCATGCTTCATTGGTTTTAAAGCATCGAAAGTATGAAAACAAGAATCACAAGAAGCAAAGTTCTTTGTTTTAACTTGAAATGTGAAGTAAGTGATGATGAATTTTCAATTTTAATCAATCACGTTTCAGTCTCTTGTTATGCTTGAGCAAATCATTCGGAACAAATCGCATTGTTTCATTATTTATTTTTCTTTGCTTTTGTTTTAAAGTTTTTATTTTTGTTTTGTTTTGTTTTAGTCGAGTTGGAAACGTTGTGAACACATAACCAACAAAATATATGATGAAGGAAAAGAATTCGAAATTCAAGATTGTGGTCCGTGGTCACGTAAAATCATATTGCAAAACCACAATACTCGTAAATTCACAAATTTCGCGCAATGAAAGAAATTAAAATCCATTACAATGTTCATGCGCAGATTGTAAGTTGTGGTTAAGTTTACAATGTTTGAGGTTAATGTTAATATAATGTTAATATAATGTTAACTATAGTAACAAAGTTGAATAAACTTTAGTTTTTAAAACTTTTTGTGTCGAAATTTTTATTTAGTGTATATTTGGTTGCATAGTTTGAGTTGCATACAAAAATCGTGTGTTAATTATGTTGTAACGTATTAATTTGATATGTATTTTAATATTCAACGTTTATCACGGTTAGTACAGTCATTTGCATACGTTAAGCCGGAAAGACTGGACCCCTTTTTTTATTACAAGCAACACAATGACAAAGGATGCGACGCGAATGTTTGCGATTCGACACGGTTTCCTTCGAATTTGTTTGCTGCACGTTGTCGTCAAGTCATCATATATCATTTTCTGCGTGTAAAACGTGTAAAGGAGTTATTAACACTTGAATGACAAATTGTTTTACAAAGGGGGTTGAATATTATTTTTTTTGTAACAAATTAACTTAATTTTTGTACAGATATCGACATCTAACATAGATAAAACAAAATAAAACAAAACATACTTCTATAGTTTGTTTTATGGTCTATAGATGGCACCAAAATCACAAAATATGGTGTGTTATTTTATTTTAAAAACTACAACTAAACGAAACAAAATACAATAAATACAAAATGTAATTAAGCTGGAAATAATTAAAATTAATAGATTTAGGTAATACCAATAATTTTAAAGTGTTTTTGAGTATTTTAAATTATTTGTGATAAAATAATTCGAAAATTTTATCAAACACGCTCTCTATTGGTTATGAAACAAAACAAAATACTAAAACTCATATTATTGACAGATGTCATATTAATGACAGTAAATAAAACAACTGTTTGGCGTTTTTACTAGTTTTTACCATAAAATGTTGTGTTTTTAACGAAATAGTGACGAAAATAAATGTGTTAAAAACGTGAAAGGGTTGTAATTCGTCGATTTACCGTAAGTTAATAAAAACGTCAAGTTATTCTCCCGATTTGAGGAATTATGAGGCGTGTAATGATCGCATCAGGTCCAAATCGTGCGCACATGTTTCGTATTAGTGATTTTGGTGCAGAAAATCAAGTTTACCCTTTTTGCGATTCCAACTTTCTGCACAACTTTACGTAACTTGCTTGCAGTGAAGGGTAGTTTTATAGTAGTTCTATTCGTATCAGTACAACCCTTACGTGTTGTGACGCCAAGGGCAACAGGAGGGCATGATTGCATTGTTCTCGCGATTAATGGCCACCCGGGAGTGTAACGCGCAATCCGCACTCGAATGGAAACGTTGATTCAATTCAAGAACATCGAAGCGTATTTAATTCAATTATTATTTTATGCAATCGTGTAATAACCTAACAAAAAACGATTTCTTTGTTTCTTGTGTTAAAAATACAAATAACATAAAAATGTTATAGATTTTTAAAATATATTGCGATGGTTATATGTTTTATTAATAAATCCTAAATATTTCTTAATTTTTTTTTTGTAACAATTTAAATTTTAAATTTTAAACTTGTTAATTGTTGCCTAGAATGCCTAAAGCGTAAGAAGGAAAAAACTCGCAAGGGGTCACGATTTGTTTGCGAACTTTCGATCTCTTGCTGTTTGACGTTTGTGCCGCCGCTGTCTGGAGGGTGAGGGGTGAGCGCCAACACGTCCCTTTTTTTCGGATGACTTGGGGTGCTTTGGGACACTCGTGAACTCGTGGAAAACACACGTCGGAAGCGACGACCCGTCGTGCCTCGCTAACAATCACAAAAAAATGATCGAAAAGCTTCGGAATATATTCACTGATAAAGCAAATACTTGAATGTGTAGTGTTGAATAATATAATGAATAACATCCAGGTAGTAAGTTGTATCGAAATGTATCAAAAAAATATCGAACAATGCGTGATTTCTTAATAAGGGTCGCACTGTCGGACACATTGTTACAATTTTAACAATACTGGAATATATTTTAGGGTGTTTTGTGAATTTCAGACGATTTAGACGTTGATTTGGTCAATGGTAATGTCAACTTGTTCGAGTCAGTTCGAGTGTTAGAGATGTCAATTGTTGGATTTTTTGCTTGTTTGGTTTTTATTAGAATTCTTTGATTTTTCGAATTGTAAACAAGATAACTCATAGGTAAGTCAAATATTTTCGGCTTTTACGTTATTTTATGCTTGTTTTTTTCAGGTAAAATTAAGAAAATAACCAAAAATGATAAAGATTTTATTTTAAGGTTATGTGTTCAGAAGTTTATCTGTTGATCTTTTGATCTATAACAACACAAAGATAAAATAATCCTACATAAAGGGTTTGGAGCATTTTAATAGGATTATACCTCATTAGATTGAATGTTATCGTACGTGCTTGAGGGCCTCTTTGTTTCCAGCAGCAACGCCGTCATTGCTACCGTTTGGAGCGCTTGCAAACACTGCTCTAGTCTTTTAAAGCTTCAATAAACAGAGAGGAGTGAACGAGTGGACGAGTTTCGATTAAAATTAAATCCGTTCCACACGCACGGACGCGTGCTTGTCATTATTTTCACTTAACATCTGATGGTATTAATGTTAACTGATTTTATTTAATATTTTTCTGTTTTTTAGTGTATACTTGGTTGCCTATTGTTTTATTTATTACGATTTTACATAATATTATGTTTTATTATCTGCTGTTAATGACAATTACCATTTTAAGTTGTTGTTAAATTGTTATATTTACAATGTGTTTTAATGATGTGTCAAAAAAATATTCAAAGGCTTACCGACGGAATCTGCTGAACGTTAAAACATGGAAATGATGGTAAGATCATATTTATTTAAAATACGAATAATTTGCAACAAAAACACAACTTATTATATTAATACTTCATTTATTACCAAATAATTATGTCGAATATCACAAAAATTAAACATTACAGTATAATCAAAGTTATTGCAGCCATTGAACTTATTTCTACAAATTAATAACTAATAATTTGCAATAAACTATCGAAATCACATGTACAATAATACATAATTAAAAAATTAGATAATGAATAATGGAAAATACACGTGGAATTGTCACACCACCCCTCGTCATCAAAATATCGTCAACTAATTAACAAAAATTACTTACATTCTAACCCATTTCGTCATACATTTTCAGTCCTGTTTTTAAATCATTATCAGAAAAAAAAACAAATAATTTCCTAAGCGAATAAGTGGCAATGTCATTTACCTAATTTGTCGTTGTAAACACAAACAAAAACCACATTTAGCAACCGTCTGCTAAAGCAAATAATTGAGAATTTATCGTTGACGAAGACGCGCATCTTCTGCAGCAGCACGATCCTCAGCATATTCCAAGCAACCGATACCATCCAATCGCTCAAGATCGATCCATCCGACCCATCGTACGCACACGCCGTTCATGATGAAAGGTGATTTGATATGTACCTGTAAACAAATAGAATAACAATAAATATCTTTGTTTTTTTTAGATAATGATGAATACAACTCATAAAGTGTATTGTTGGTTGCATATATTAAATCTAAATACCTACATTGTGTACCTAATTGTGCACTGAATCGTAAATAATTTATTTCAAAAAGTGAGCAAAATATGCAGGTAAAAAGGTGCCACCCCGATTTACGTCTCGCATTTCAACTGTTTTTCCGTTTATTTGCACACTTATTCAAGTGTTTGTTTGCAACACAAACTACACAAACAGTAGCGACATCAAGTAAAAGTCACGCGCTTCACTCAGCCATTATGCACAATGACTGACAACTACCGACAAGTTCGCAAAACGTTTTTGTCCGGCGCGTGTTTTCATGTAAAACGCAACTAATCGTGAAATTGGCATTTCTTGCTTCAGGAATTGTAACACAGCGCTGTTCCGCATCACCAAACACACTAACAATATAACCTCACATTCTTCACAAACTGCTCTCTTTTTGGTCGAAAATTTTTGTGGTACAGATATTTTTAAAATGAAAATGTTTACAAACGTTAAACTTTATGAAGCTCGAACATCCTGAACATTACAACACACACCAACCAGAATAGGTTAGAATAATGGCGCCAGCTTTCCATGCGCCATGTTTTACGAGTGTTGCTCATTTCCTATGAGTTTCCTCGGGGTTATGAGATGCACCGGCGATTTCTAAACAAATAGTTAAACGTCGGCACGACAAAGTTTCAAACTCACATTGCGTTCAAATCGTAAATAATCAGCGGTTTATCCTGCACTTCTTCGTCTCTAACTACCCAAAACGCAACAGTCAAAAACTTCAAAACAGTAAAACGCGTTTGTTTGTTTAATCTTTACGGCGATCGCATGCCTCAATCGTAAAACATCAAAAAGACAGCGTTTTTTTAAATAAATATTCAAAAACTATCAAAAAATCATGAACGCAACACACAAAACATTAGTGTATTGTAAGTTGCCTAATGTTAAAGTTAAAAAAATTAATTTATTAACTTTTACCGACAAGTTAAAGTTGTAAAAATGTGATTTATGCTGTTTTTAATGAAGTGCCGAATATTATCAAAGCCAAAACCCGCCATGTCGAGTAACAGACGAAAGTAAGCCATTAAAACCTGACTGGAACTAATTTGACAACGCGCACGCGCAAAAAGACATTACAACAGCGTTAAAACACATTAAAACAAGATTTATAATCTTAAGTTGTAGCCATCATCTTATAACTTAGTTTTAAAGCACAAAAAAAACATAAAATCAAATAATTTGAGGTTAAATCTGTTGTTTTATAAATAAATGTTGAGGTTATGTTCTCTATATAAGTTAAATTATTGAGGTTATGACATGATTTCTGCGTATTTAGTTAAAATAACCTAAAATATCTATAAATAACCTTCAAATCGTTTATATTTGTTATCTTTCTAATAGTTATACAGCTTATTTTCAGTTGTATAACCTTCAAAACTATTTAAACACGTTTCTATAGCTGTTAAAATGACTTTTGTGTTTGTCTTCAAAGGCGAGCACCCCGACCGAGCCCCCAAACATTGAAAGGTCATTAAGCCCTTAAAATTTATTGCTCTATTTACAATTGTACTGAAATACAACAAGCGTTAAATGCTTTACAAAGCAAAAACTAAAATGTTACAAAGTGAAACTAAACTTAAAGAAAATTTTGTAAAGATTTGAAGATGAAAAACGTCCACGGTCCAGTTTTACAACATAATCTTTTCGTTCTGAGAAAAATCACGTTTTAATTATAGAAATTTTAGCGACAAACGTCAACCACTTGAGCCGTTAGTTTGGAAGGAAACAAGAATAAAGACAAGTTCTAGAAAGGACGTGTCGGAGTTGGTAATTTCACGATCAATAAACTGGCGTTGCGCATGGAAACAAGAGAGGTGCGTTTATTGGCTAGGCATTGGTTGTGACTGTCACAGGACGGAATGACGCCATTTTGTTAACAACACTTAACGTTATCGTTAGTTTTAAATAGAATATTGCACAAACCTTTCCCAGTTCTTTGTCGAAATCGCATTGTTTTTCAGCAACGTATCCATTTGTAGGTGGTGTAAACACTAATTGTAGATTGGTGCCGCTATTGGTGAAGACAATCTCGATGAATCCTTCACGACACGCATTCTGAAACCGCATCTGGCGTTCTTCTAATGAGCGATCACGATGTCCAGTGTAACGAACCTTTAATCATAAAAAATAACAATAAAAATTTAAGGTTAACATTTTCGCCAAAAAAACTCTGCACGAATGTGTTTATATTCATTTGTTTTATTCAGTGCACACTATGTTTTATTGTGTTTTGTTTTATTCATGGTAACTTGATTTTTTGTGTTTTGTTTTAAATGTTGTTTATTATATTTACCTCGCTTTCTCTGCCTAATTTCTTGAACAAGTCGTCACTCTCAAACTTGGCCTTTTGGTTGGGAACAACACGCGGTATTTTAAACAAAAACCTAGGTTTAGGTTGTTCGTACAAGCCGTATGAATCCAAGGGTAACATTCCGGCCAAAGCCGAATTGTTCACTCCGTTCATTGCGTGATGGTGCATCATTTTGTTATTTATTAGTTGACAAAGTTACGAAACTTTTCACGTTATTTATGTGCACTTAACAATTTTTGTTTTATTGTATTGTAAGATTTGTTGATTTGTGAATTATAGGTTATGACTTGACGTATAACTTGTGATCGTGCACACGAAACCAAAGCCGGAGCTGTACTGACTGCTGGTTGAGAAATTGGAAGCGAGTCAAACTCCCCCATTCTCTAACCATTACCACTACTACTCTTCGTTCCTCCCCACTCTGAGGGTGTGGTGTATCTCCGCGCTGCTACGCACAAGGCGGAGTTTCTACTCCAAGTCTCTTACGGGGTTTACACCAATGAGAATCGGTGTGAGTTGTTGTGAAGGGGAAACTATTTGTAGAGGAGTAGTGAGATGGGAATTACTCAAAAGAATTTGCGATGTAATCGATATTTAGATTTTCAACAACTCAGGAAAACTTAAAACGAAAAATTCTTTGTTTGTTCAAGTTTTTATGTCTTGTAAAAAATAATGTTAAAATTTTTAGGTTATGTTAAAACTCCGTGTGTTAAACTGTCAAAATTGTAAGGTTATGTTATGTTACAATGTTGATTGTTACGTTGTAGGTATTATTATGTTGTTGAGAGGCATGGAAGCATCGTTTAAATGTTTTATACCTTAATAGGATTTATCAGTCTTTCATATCTTTGACGTTTCATCGTTTGTTTGCTTTGTGCACTTTGAATACAATGTAACGCGTTGAAAAACTTGACACATCTGTTCATGGGTATTATTTTCGGCGCTGCGTTTGATCTTCTTTAAATTGTATAACGTTTTAAACCGTTTAATCTCTAAATACAAAAATAACCTAAAAAATCTTAACAAAACAAAATGTTTTAGACATTATTTAAGGTTATTACACTTTAAATCCAATGTTTTGATCTGTGTTTTTCAGTATTAGTGCAAAAGAAACTTCTAGAAATTGGCAATTTAATGCAGTATTTAAGTTTTTATAATATTCTAAGAATTTATCATATTGTGTTAAAGTAGCACTATATAATAAGATTAAAATTTTACAGTAATCTGCTTACGAAGGTAATAAACTTGGATTGGATTAACCCAGCAAATACCTTGAAGCGTTGGCCATGGAAAACAATTGAAGCAACAAATAAATGACACCGAATAAAACATGTTTAGGACGATGATGTTTTGTTTTTATTATGGAAACACGGCACAATGATTTGAAGCGTAAAGTTTTCTTTTGTTTTTGTTATTGAACACTACTAGCCTTCTAAATATTGAAAAACAAAGAGAACAACTAGTCGCTTCGTAGAAGGGAGATAATATCTTGTTAAATCTGTTACAAGATTATAACCTTTAAATTTTTACAGTGAGCTTATTATACAGCCATAAAATAAACTTACAACGCAAATATTATGGACTATAAAATATTATTCAGGTATAAAAATCATAAACATAAACCATGAACTGTCAAATGTCAAACGACACAAACAAAATAATAAAACAAGTCAAATCTGTAATTAATTATTGTAGAAATGACTACGTAACTAACATTTTTAGATAATAGTAGTTGTTGAAGAACTTTACAGATTTCTGTATTATCTTTCTTGTATAACTTTGTGCCTACTTTATAAAAATCAATATTTAAGGTTATGTTTTCATTTATGAAGCGTAAAGTATTAAATTTTGTACCTAAACCCGTCTGCAAATCGCAATTTAGCATCGCTTTTCACTTTATTATGACATCAAGCAGTTTATGACAGTTACGCCTGATGCTTGAACACTGAAACTGGCTGAAACATGCACAAACACAAACACAATGACTTATTCAATGACAAAAACTGGTAGGCATGTCGGCACGTCTGTAATATTTAATATTATGCACCCCAATTTAGAAATTCCCCTCTTTTATAACTTCAACTACTACCGTACTGCACAATATCGAAACCTAAGGGTAGTAAACGACCAATAGTAATACAACTCAATGTGTCATACAACTACAATGTGTCCAAACAAAAAAACACTAAAATTTAGCTTGATAGTTAGGTATTTTTTACTTATCAAATTTACTAAACGCCAAATGTAACGCCAAAGACGAACAAACACAATAATTACTCATATAATAATTCGTTTGAGATTGTGGCGTTATACCACGAAACGACTTCTGCAAATCATTGTAATAGTACGCCACGAAAAAGAAATATCCAGCAAACATGGCGTAGAAATTGCTATTTTTGTATCCAGCGTAATAAATCTGCCCCCAGCAATTAGCAGGAATGGTAAAAATGTAAAGATCGCGTGTACTCTTCGCATTACCAATGTACAACGCAGGAATTATGTTTAAAAGTCCACCTAGCAGCGGAAGGTAGTTCAGTTCCGGTGCAAACACTTGATAAGCAAAGAATAAATCAGTGGAGAAGAATGATGTGCTTAGTAAGTAAACACAAAATTCTAAAATGACTAATTCGTTGCTAATTAGTGAAGGGTTTTTGGTCGAATCGCAATCTGGTTGTGTTGAATCGACTTCCATGTGATGGCTGCTCAAACGATGATGGCGGCTTGGACTAAACTGTCGGTATTGCACATAGGTGGCGTTAGGAGTTACTAACGAATTTGTATTCCCGTCGGAATCCTCGTCTGTTGTACAATTGTAAATTGATCTTTCATTGTCATCAAAATGTGACTCGCTTTGCATCTCCATACCAAGAGCTAAAGGTTTGTATTCTGAAACTTTACAAACATTTAAGGTTAAGATACTTTAAGATTACATTTTTTAGGTTATGGTAAAATGAAATATTTACAGTTTAAAAAACTATAGAGCGTAATAAATACAATTCCAATCAAACTGAAGGTAAATTTTCCATCGTGGGTCATCCAACTCAAATGTGCAAACGATCCAAGAGCTGAGGCACTTAAGATAAAATAAGAAAACGAATTGCGATCCATTGCACTTTAATTTTGACTTGAATAAACTAAAATTTTGATGAGAAATGATAAAATTATGTTGGGTGTTTTCGACGTCTTTTAATTCATTGATTGACGTACGTTTCTTGACGTTTGATAGTATTTGGCATTAAATTTCAAAAATGTACCATGAATACCATGACAATACCATATACGCTGTCAGTATCATATTAACAGTTGTTTCTTGATTGACTTTATTCCGGAAAATATTCAAGGTCTTCATTTTTTGTATCCCATAAGCGCCCAAAAACGTAACTGTGGCTCCTAACGCGTAAACATTGTAAATACTCCTGTCGTAGAACGCCGCGTACGTAATGGCGCTACTTGTTAAACACAAAACGCTCATTATCGATTGTTCATATTCTTCTCGACCGACGATATACGCAACAAGAGGCACCATGCCAAGAAGTGGAAAGACGTAGGCAACTTCAGGTTCATAACCTTCTTTCAACCAGATGTGAGTCGCCAGGAACGGTAAAGACAAACACCATGTTAGTTTATCAGTGAAATTGTACAATTTAATCGATTCTTCATTAACCGTTTCGTCAACTACATTAAGAGATAATGGTTAATAATGTGAGGATTATTATTAAGTGATTAACTTACCAGCAACATGAAGACCAGCACCTGATCGTAACAATAATGGAACAAATGACATGTGAGATGGTATTAATAATTTGGAAGCGAAAGAACCAAAACAGCCATAAATGGCGTGAGAAATAACTAACGGCCAGTGAACCATGGTGTAAAATTTATCAATTAATTTATTCTGAAAGATATTAAAATCTTGACATTGACATGCTGACATAACTCCACAAACTTCAAAACGTTGTTTCATCGTATGCAACCCAACATACACCAAAACATATTCAACTACAAACATATAGTCCACGCAACTAAAGGTGATAGTTTCTTTCACTATTAAAATATATCACAAATAAAAACAAAATAGATATATTATGATATAGTTCCGGTGTTTATTGTGTACAAATAAATCATGGCAATTAATGGCGATTAATAATATACTCTCGTTCTTAACTAAATTAAATTGCTATTTAATTGTAAGGCGATTGTGAATTGCAACTTAAAATTTGTCTTTGTTTAGCCTACCCAGCTTTTCCATGCTAAAATCATATAGAGGGCTAGCAAGTAATTGAACATATCCTCTTTGGAAATGCTGCCGCTGTCGTCGTTCTCCAACTTGATAACGCCATGAGTGATGGCAAAAACAGCTGTCGCTCCCAAGCCAAACCAATTTTGTGTTATGATGGTCACATATGCAGCGCTGATAGCGTTACCTAACATCAACGCAGCTGAAGCGTCTTCGTAATCCTTTTCGGCCAGGTACATTCCAAAGGGAATGAGAGCCACAATCGGATGAATGTAGGCATACTCTTGGCGCACGCCGTGACCTAACCACAAATGGCAGGCGTAGAATGGAAACGCAAAGAACCATGTCACATTGTCCACGAATTCATATGCTTTCTTAACATTATCATTGTCTTCTTCGGTCACTGGAAATTAGTTATAGTTTCACACTTTAGGCGCATTTAGGGTTTAGGTATTTTTGTGGTTATGGTAGGTTATGTTAGGTTACTCACAGCCATTGATAATGCCCAAAAATGATCGTAACGCAAGAATGCCGAATGAAATATGTGCCGGTGACCAGGTGTTAAAGTAAACTCCTGTAGTGTATACGGCGACACCACCATAGAGGGCGTGCGAGATGACCGACGACCATGCAACCATCTTGCAGATTTTAGCACTTGCCGAAAAATTCAAATAATGATGATGAATGAAGACACAGGAATTTTGATGAAACGCACACGCTGGTGCGTGTCGTCGAAACGAAACGCTTAAAATCGAATGATTGTTTGACAGCTGATCGACATTACGTGCGTGCGAAAACAAAACACACGCTAGCTTGATTATTTCACGCAGTGTGGCATTTGTTTTCGACTAACACTTATTCAAAAGTGTTTGACGTTTACTGTCACATCAAACAAAATTCTAGTGATTTCTTTTGCGATTAAAGTAAAATTCTTGTGGCGCAAACATGGGTAAATTGGGTAACAATCTATCATTCGGCGCGCTCATTGTCGGCGCCATCTTATGCCTGGATCAAGTTAAAGGCAACGATGGACTGCTTCTACAACTCACGTTAATATCAATCCTGGTCAACGGCGCTATCGGTTTGTATTTGAATATACAAGAAGAAGTCGATTCGACAATGAATCAAATTCAGTGCGCGTGCAAAGCCTTAACGCCTGCGCTTTGGACGACGGTGTTGTGGTTAGACAATCAAGTGTTAACAGATAAGTGGAATTATGTCCCATTGGGCATCGCGGTGATAATGCAATTCACTCAGTTTTTGGGTGACGAAGTACAGCGCGCTCGTTCAATGACGTTAATCATGTATTTACATTGTTTCGCGCAACTGTACTGCGCGTTCAACAAAAACGATACTTGCATGGGCGTGGAAGCTGTTACTCTACTAGTTGCTTACCTGGCGTATAACCGTGGTGAAATTGTTTCCGGCATTATGCCATTTGCGCAGTACAATTATCTCACAGCCGCGTTCATGATCGAATTGGCCAAGTGCAAGGGCTAGATGGCTATGGAATATAAACAAAAACAAAACACTAATTGAAATGTTATGACAACTGATTGTTATCCTGTCACAGACCATACTAACTCGGCCGAGGGTAGCGTATCGTTGTTGGTAGCCCAAACCAACCAACGCTACTCTTCGAAATTCTTTGTGAGCGACCAAATTTGTCAAACTAAGTGTGTCAACAAAACGCGATCATCAAGATGATGTGCTCATTGATTAAACCGGCGACCTTTGCGGTGCTGCTGGTAGCTATCATATTCAGTATGCAGAAAGAATTTCAAGAATCCGACGATCCGAAGAAGGATGTCTTGTTGATATCGATCTGCATCGTCGTGCTGATGTTTACGATCTCACTGTATGGAACGATTTCGAAATCCAGCTCCAATATCATGGGTAACGACACGGCGACCGTGTTGCGTGTAGCTTGCACCGCGTGCTTTACCACTGATTTGTTTGTCAAGAACGATGTGCTGGGTGATGCCTGGAATTATATACCATTGGTGATTGCTATAGTCGTGTGCTTTATCTTCCTTTTACAAGGCGGTGAAAGCGCGTGCGACAGAAGCTTTTTATCGTTATTCTTGATTGCTAACCTGGTTGCGCAACTTTATGTCGCGTGTAAGATTGGTAGCCTATTGTACTTTATAGCTTCGGTGTCATTGGTGGCTGCTTCTTGTTTGAGCGGCGGCGGTTGTGATGCTGAAGAAGATAGTGGAGCGCTTGGTTTGAGCCCCTCGATTTGGTACAATATAATGGCAGCGACGTATTGTGTCACTTGCAATGGGCAAGGTATTGCGCTAGATGGCGGTGGTGGTAAATAAACGGAATATAAATAGAAAGAAAAGCTACGGAATGATGATGATATGATGAATACCGTGGATTTTTTTTGGTTGATGTGGAGATCCAAATGAGATGAAACAAAAGATTTGGACTGTTTCCTTTCCTCTTAAGATTTTTTATTGAGCCCACCCGATGCTAGCTTTGTTTAGCAGGGCGATGGCGACAAGTATGTCGGTGGGCCACGGCGGTGAACACTAGGAAATGCAGAAATTAAGGAGGAATTTAGTGGATTTTTTTGGTTACGCATCGTCGCGATTCGCCTATGATCTAGTTGAATCGTCCGCGCCTAAACATGCGTTTTGTTTTGACATATTTATTTGCACATTTATTGCGGCCTTATTTTACAATAAATTACACCTATTTGACGATTTAAGCGTGTTTCAATTGGTTAACATTTTATTGCTATAGCTAGCAATTATATTGTATGTATATATTTTTAAAATTTAGTATAAAAAATAGAGCGCTAAGGAGTAAACGCTGAGAAACAAAAATTGTTTACATTGTTACATTAACATTGATATACAAATTGGACTTTGGACATTGCAGTACATATTGCACAATATGCATAAAACATGTATAAACCTTTTACAAATACGATATACATAACAATTTCTGTTTATATTGAGATTTCTTTTCTTGCGCATTCGCCAGGGTTATATTCTGATATTTCATATCAATTTTGTAAAATCTTAGAAAATTTAAAAGCTATTACTGTATATATAAGTAATATTTGCGCATCAGATCAGTAAAGTTTAAAATTTAGCACGTTTCTTGTACTTTTTGTTGTTAACGTTTTTTTGTTTGTTTTGTTACTGGGTTAGTCTTTTTTTTTGTTGGTTAAGTCTTTTAGGCCCAATCCCTTTTTCAATTACAACTAATAAAATGTTTACAAATTTTAGGCTCACATTAAAGCTACAACATCGTAGTCAACAATATAACAATTTAAGCTTGTAGTGCCTTCAGTGAGAAAGGTAGAAAGAAGCATAAAGCGTAATTATAAAAATCAATTGTTGGCATCTCAAAAATTTCACAACCTTCTCGCAAAATAAAATGGTTTATACCATATGATAGGCCTAAACTCATGCCATAAAAATTCTCCATGTTAAATGACACTATAAAGCATGATAGTATGTTTAAAGCTATGATTATATCAACAAACTTTTCTTTGTACACTTTGAAGTAGTAACACAACCAAATTATTAATGAGCTTGTTATGTGTATGTAAGCAATCAAAGGTAAACTGTTGCTCTTCATCCATAGCTCAGTGACAATTAATGGAAACGTAAAAAACGTTTGTAGCAGTCTTGTGTGGTGGTAAATTGAGTTTGATGTTAAACCATTCGCTGGGTTTCCTACAACAATGGTGTAAATATTAATGTTATGATATGAATTTTCAATGTTGATTAATTACCCCATTTCCAAATACCACTTAATGAGTTTGTTAACACGATAAGATACGATAGAACTGGATAGCTTCCACTTTTAGAGTTGTGAGAAGGGTAGTTTCGCAAGCAGTAGAATCCAACAAAGGCGAGAATGATGTGTGACAAAGCTGTGGAGTAACGATAGTACATGTTGCACGCACGACGCTCATGTTCTGACGTTAATATTTATTTAGAAATGTGTTGCACGTTGGATTCAATTTCAACGGGTTATAAATTATGAACAAATAACTTCACAATGTGCGGCGGACGAACGCCTACGCAAAACAACCTCCCACGCAAACAATAAAAGATGAATGAAAATGAAATCCTAAATACAGAATAGACTTATGAATTATTTAATTATAATGCAACGTTATAAAGGTACAATCATAGTAAAATCAAGTAATAACATAAACTCTTTAACATAAATTTACAATGGTTTTGTATTCAAAGTAAAAGATTACAGGCTGAAGGGATGAAATTAATTAAATATTTATTATAGTAAGTACCGACCTGTTATACCTATCACTATTTAGTTCGTAAAACTGTCACCGGTGGCGCTAAACGCTAAGATTCTACACTGTAATTGGTTGAAGCGAAACAAATGAATAAAAGTCTTCAATAAAATTAAATTGTTTTTATTTTTAGGAACAAAACTCGACATATAGAAAAATCTACATTAATAAATCTTTATAAAAATTAATTCATTAGTCACACTATTAGTATTGCATCATTTTACAAAAAATATTAAAAAATACTTTGAACTTAAAGATCATAACCAAACTAGGTTACAAAGTAAGAAAAGACATTAAAACTATGGATCAATAAAAGAAATCATAATGTATCTAGTACCCTTGGTAACTAATAATCCTTCATGATAATGGGTAAGTCGTCCAGGATGCATTAACATCCAACCAGGTTTAGTATCCTCCACACTACAATTGTAACGTAAGAATTTGCAACCACCGCCTTCATAATCAACCCCACGTTCGTTCAAAGCAATATTAATAGTGTACGTAGAACTATCATGATGCGGCCTTAAAAACGGTTGTTCGTCAGGTCTATAACGCACAACAAAATTCATGGATGCTTGAGGTGGGTCATGAAAGTAACCAATAAAAACATGTTCCTGCAGAGGGCGAACATATTTCTGTAAGAAATACAACCAATGACGTTCCCATCCCACTTGATTCATGTGTATATCTCTTGTAGGAACTGCTTCATAACCTCCTTTGATACGTCCATCAGTATTCGAACCGTCAGACCATTTTCCGAACGATTCCATCATACGAATCAACTCCTTAGTGAAATCTAACGTAACAATTGGGAACCAGAAAACATCAGGACATGGTTGTTGAGGTTTCTTCTCCGGATTCATACTTTCAGCCCATTCTGGATGTATGTATCTTTCTTCCCAATCTAAATTGTTTTCAAAAATTTGATACATATCAGGCGCTGTTAATGCAGTATCATAAGTTTCGGGGTTAACAAGATGGCCGAAATCGACTCTGTTGCTGACATACATAAAAACATCCAAGTCACGTAGATTTGCACAAAAAGACATATCAGGATCAATGTTTTTGCGAGAATAGTGTAGTTTAGTTCTGTCGTAACGTTTCAACAGACTTCCTTTGACTAAGTAACAATTTGCTACAAATGGTACATTCCATAATCCCCTAGAAATCAAAAAAAACATAGTCAGTAACAAACAGCGCCATCTTAGTGTTTGTGCTATTGAGGTTATGATCATATATAGTAAGTGCTAAGTAGTGCAAACGAAATGAAAACAAAAACCCAGTCAGGATTAAATGAATACTAATGAAGTAATTGTGTTTGACGTGTAAACAAGATAGGGCTGCGCATAAGAGGCACTCGTGTTCGTTAGCATTGACCCTTATAACAGACTGACATGGTAATTACGAACAATTCACCGGGCGGGCTATGCGAGCGCGTACTGCACAAAATGGACGCACATACCGCACCAGCATCAAGCACAAAACGCAAGCCAAAATCCCACGAGTGACAATCACCGCTTCAAACACTATGCAGTCGAAAAACACGCGCGCCATTGTTATTTGTGCAATTATCATTTTCGTTATTTGCAATAACCTACAAAAATGCGACTGTGCACGTGGAGGTAACCAAAAAAACAACAAAAAATACAAAAAACTATAACAAAACCAAATCTTTTTAAACAAAACATAGCTAGACAACGTGGAAGGGGTCGTATCTTCAGTCAACGTGTTCCTGTAGTTATCCAACATCATAATCCTGCTGCCGCAAGTTATTACAACAATAAAGATGTAAGTACCTACAATATAACCTAAAATAACCAAGATAACCTCACTAAAAATGTATGTTTAGGGAGCTAAAATAGTAAAAGCCAGCCATTTTGAACTCGATTACATGTTAGGACGTAAAATAACCTTCTTCTGCATGGCTACCGGTTATCCACGTCCGGAAATCGTGTGGTTTAAAGATGGAATTGAGTTGTACGCGCATAAATTCTTTCAAGTCCACGAATGGCCCATCGGCAACGATACGGTGAAAAGCAAAATGGAGATTGATCCAACGACACAAAAAGATGCCGGCTACTATGAGTGTCAGGCGAATAACAAGTACTCGATCGACAGTCGCGGCTTTCGTACCGACTACGTGATGGTCACCTATTAGCCAATCAGGCCATTGAAAATTTTCCATGCGATCAAAACACGTTATTGATATGCATTAACAACATAATACGTAGTACAAATAGGCCCAGGACATAATAATCAAGAGTATCAAAGAGTTTAAAGACATTAATCAACAAATCAAGACAAACGATTTGTATTTATTTATAATACGCCTTGTTATGCGCATTAGAACCACGTTAAAGTTAAATTAAAGTTGATTTTATATGATATGTAAATAAATTAAGATTAAACATAACCCTAAATTGTTTTTTTTAAATTTAATTTTACTGTACGTCATTTTCTAACCTTAAAACAAAATTTTGTTTATTGGTTATGTTTTACTTTTGTTTTCGTTATGTTTGGTTATATTTTAAATGAAATAATTAGATAATAAGTTAAAGTATATTTTATATGCAAATAAATCGAGAGTGAGATTAATCCTTGTCTGAAACCGACCGAAAGAGAGGTCACAATTTGTTTGGTTGTTGTTGTCTGTGTGGTGTTGTCACCATAAAAGGTACTCGGGTACCCGATGCCGGTGTAGCTTACATAAATCGCTCTAAATTGCCGTCAATTTAGTGACAATTGGCAGCGCGTTGCGTTTGGGGGGATGGGGCCCCCAACAAATTGCGCAACCGGCCTGAAGTGTAAGCCGCGTCCGGAGGACGAGTGCCATCGTTGGTCGATAACAGTCGTCTGTATTCAACTGTTCACCACACAAGACAATCCACCACATAACACAAAATGAGGTTATTGGTGTGTCTTCTGTGTGTTATCCTCGCAACACATCTTGTAACAGCTAGGAGAGGACGTACCAGAACAAGAGCTAAATCTAAAGTAAGTTTCCCACAAAACACGAAAACTAATTTTAAAAAAATAACTAAATGGCGTTAAAATTTGTAGTTTCAAATTGGGTTGCCTATCACTGGAAAATATCGCGATCCTGAATCTGATCAATATTACAACAATAATAATGTAAGTTTAACCTTTAACCTTAAAATACCAAAAAACAAAAAATACTTAAAAACTGATGTGAAACCATTTTAGGGAGCGAAAATAACTTTAGCGTCACATTTTGATTATGAATACGTTTTGGGCCACAAAATCGCATTTTTATGTATGGCTAAAGGTAATCCACGGCCGCATATCACATGGTATAAAGATGGCGCTGAGATCTTTACGCATTTATACATGAACGTCCACGAATGGCGTATTGGGCCTGATAAGGTGAAAAGTAAGTTGGAAATTGATCCGGCGACACAAATGGATGCGGGCGTTTATGAATGTACCGCCGATAATATGTACTCGATTGATCGGAGATCGTTCAAGACAGATTTCAGCATTGCTTTCGACTGATGTGATTGTTATCACACATACGTATTTTCTACTTTGCGTATTTTGCTATTAAATATTAAAAGAGTGTATGGCGATGTTGTTTTGTCGACTTGATGTGTCAACGATAACAACGCCATCTTATGTTAGCCACAACTATTATATAGTGAGATTAAAATTAAAGTAACAAGAAAGAATAAATACCTTCGTTCGTTGTGTACCAGATCTAAATAATCATTAGACCTTGCATAAAATCCATCGGTTGTCAATGCTCCCCAAAAGTTACTCCACGCCTTACCAGGACGATTTAACATTGGGGCGACAAACGTACGATTTTGTTGCAGTAACAACTTCAAGGTGAATGGATTATCTAAGTGTGTAATTGAGTCTATTGAGAAGTAATAATCACATTTACGTTGCACGCATTGATCTCTAAAAACATAAAACGTCATTATTAGAATTTGACAGTAATTTGACAATTGACAACTTACAAAGATAAATCTCTAGCGGTCCATTCAGCCATCTCATCGTCAGGTTTTATTTGTTTGAAAGACAAATACTCATCTTTGTGTGCATTCGTAAATTCTTCGATTAGTTTATTGTGATATTTAGCCTTGAAACATAAACAACAAAAAATTAGAAACCTTAGTAAAGTTGGTTGCCTATCACAATCACTAAAACCAGCTGTTTCACGATACTTACATTATTATGAACAAACAGATGCAATCGTTTCTTCGGATAATCTAATTTTGTAACTTTCTGTAGTTGTTCCAATAAAAATGGCGTCGCTGCCTCCACAAACAACGCCAGATACACAACAGGTAAGTCTTTATCAGGGATTTTATCAACATCTAAAGTATCAAAATCACAATGTCGACAACCTTCTTCTGGATCCCATGCTTTGGCTACGTAATTAGCATACGCGTTTAAATGTAGCTTGGAAGGTCCATTGCCGTGTAAAATTAAAGGTTTTGACTTCGTCATGAAGTTATTAACTTCGTAGATTGTTGAAGGTTGTTCTTTATCATTATCAATTTTTTCTAGTTGAATTTCACCTGTAAAGTTTTTAAGTTATAACCTCAAATTTTCTAATAACATTTCAAATACTTACTGATAGCACCATTAAGGTTTTGAAACAATTTACTATCATGATCCAGTTTGAACTTTAACTGATCACGTAGTTTCTCATCCAAGTAAGCTTTGGTGTAAAACAATTGATCGTCGTCTTTGTCTTCGATTGCAGCGTAATTTAATAACGTTGATAATTCTTTAGCATAGCCTATAAATAATCCCGAATTTAAGTAACGTTTTCCGATTGTAACTTCTGGATATTTATCAGCTAAAGATTTATCAGGCCAACAAGCCGCTTCAGCTCCAAAAAGAATTCGTGCGTTTGTTGATTTAAAACGTTGAAGAATACTTGGCAAATCCGATAAGAATATTACATCGTAACTACAAATAAAGGTAATTAATTATTTTAATTTATTGGGGATTTTTAGCTTTGACGTAAACGTAACTATATTTAAAGAAATTGAGGTTATATTACTTACCCATCAGTAAATAAAACAATTTGCTCGTCGTCGTGGTTGTATTTTTCTAACGCTTTTTTGAGTAAATTAACTTTCCAACCACCACCGGCTTGCAAACGTATATTATCACCACCTTGCCACTTTTCACCCATTCCAAGTATTTCCGGTTTTATTCCGTACTCTTGCGCGGTGTGCAAATAACGCTGGAAGCCATCAGTGTGTTCGGTTGCGACGGTGAAGACTAGAATGTTATCTGAAAATAACATTTGAGGTTATGGATATGACGTAATATCTGCCTGTCATTTAGATTGTGCGAAAGAATAATAGTGTAATGGTATTTCACGACTAAACAATACATGTGGTTATTACATCATACAATGCATAAAGCATAAATAATTGCGGTCTACAAATGGAAATCGACATTGTGGGTGAACACATGCAGGATCAATCAAGTCGGCTTTGACTGGCATTTCTTCGTGACTATATTATACAAATTTAGTAACTATGTCATCTGGAAAATCGTTTAGAAATACATTGAACTCAAAATATTCGAAGATTAACTTCTTAAAATATAAAACAGATGATAATGTAAGTAATGGTTAGTAAAAACTGGTGAAAACATTTGAAAAACGATTATTTTATGGTTTGACAGACGTGCTGTGCCGGAAGTCACGTAGGCCATGTTTGAGATAAAAACAACAAAACAGTTGTCGGTTTTAGGTTAATGTTAGTTTTTGTCACGTCAAATGAGAAATCGTTAAACAAGTAAATCTTTGTAATTACTTAGCAATTCTGGTAATAAACTTTCAACAGAATGTTGTTTGTTTAAGTGTGGTGCACACACAAATTAATTTGAATGAATCAAATGAGTGTTTCGCATTGAAGTTGATTAAATTGTAAAGTGAAGAGTAACAACCAGTAATAACTAACAAGTGTAAATATCTAACGAGTTCATAACATCAGTGGGTTCGTATAACGATTAAACCAATCTTATCGTTTTTCATCCTACTGAATTCTACTTAGAATTTTTATTTCATTTTGGATACATTAGTACTTGACATTTCAATAACTTTATGACCCGGTAGTTCAATTTATGATGTTTAAACTAAATGTTATCGCTTATAAAAAGCCGGTAGTATAATTTTTTCCAGAATTATTAAAATAATTGTATAAAATTTAAACTTTAAAATGTCAGAAACTATTTTTAGGTTAATACAAAAAATATAGAAACATAAAACTTTAATAACGTCGTAAAATCTATAAAAAGCATCCGGAAGATGCTGATCATAAAACAAAGCTTTACAAAACACTAAATTCAATTTAATGTAAAACTTAACCTTAAACTTTTTTAGTTTTTAAATTAAATTAAATATCTTACCCTTCTCGATGGCACTGATTATTGGCAGTAATAAATTAATGATTAAAACACAAATCTTAATATTTATAGCAGTCATGTTGGTGTAAGTTAAAGTCTTCTTGTTCTTCGTCTTGTTATTTTGAGTTTTGTTCTTGTTCAAAGTTGTGGGTGTTTTCCCAAACGTGGAAAAACAAAACAAAGAAATACACCGGTTTAGTCTAATAATAAATTACATTACGCATTACTCAAAAGCGCACGCAACGCGCACGGAACTAGAGGAATTAATGAATAGTCACACAGATGCTGGAAACGCCAGTGCACTCCAGTCAAAGAGAAGAGAAAAAAGCTCACTACAGTACCAACAGATGTTTTGTTAGAGAAGCTTTAAGAAGGGGGAGGAAAAAAGATAGGGAATAGTAGCTTTGATAAGAGAAAGTGAGTTAGGTATATGAAGTAGAAACATAAGCACATGTGGATAACAATTTTTTCCTGGAGTGTACTTTGTACGACATCTGTGTTGGCAGTAGTGAACCACTAGTGAACCGTAGATTTGTATAAAAGTTACTGCAGTGCCATCTTAGTTTGAAGCACAAACATTTGTTAGTGTTTTACAGTTTATGACTTTACTTGATTTTTGTTTGAACAAAAAATTACAAATAATGTTTAACTTACTGTTATCGTTATTATCAATTGTTTTTGTATGTTCTACATAAATATTTTCTCGTTTTTCATTGTTTTTCGGTGGTGAACAAAGTTTTCCTTCAATATCACATTGTTCAAGATCTAAAAAATGGATTTAAAAAAAACAAAGTGTTTGTTTTAGTAGAAAACAATTGAATTACCTGCATTTGACAGTAATGTTTCGGTAGCTTCACATCCCAACATTAAAGTTGTGACCCAAACAATCACAATTAGCGCGTGTGTCAGAGTAATTTTGAGTAATTGTCTCTTCACGCGATGGCGATGCATTCTGCGCGACGTATGGTAAGTGACTAAACAAGACAACTTTTCAAGATTTAAATTTGTTATTTAATCTAACGCGATTTCAAGTTCAATCACTCTATAATGCCAAGTAATTTAGTCACGGTCTTGGTCTTAGTCGGTTTTGAATTGTTGGCTATAAGTTGAAATTTCTCGGTGTTTTTTGCATTCCGTTGAAACTACGCACGCAATCCGTTATTCCAGTGGGTTTTTCACACTTTATAACAGTCAAGTTGAAGGTCTTAACGTTTCTGGAGGTAATTTTGATGCACCGATGCGCGAAATTGTCGCCGCAACAACCACAATTCAAAAACTGGGTACAACAAACGTGACTTAAACTATAAAAACTCTGTAAACAATTTGAGTTTTGTTATAAAAACTAACTTTATGTTTTTTCTAAAGATTTAAATGGTAATTACTGTTAATTTTATTTATAAAATTTTATTTTGTAAATATTAATTTAATTTTTGTGCTGTGGCACCGACGACTACGTTTTTACAAATGTGCAATAATACAAAATGAGCTGAAATCATCAGAAATTTTGCAACGACGTGTTGTATCACGCCGCAGGATATTCCTGCTCAAATCCGCCGACATGCCGACAAGCAAGTCAATGCAGTTGAAGTAACAACGCACGACAAACAAAAAGTTAATGTTAGTTAATGCTTATGTAAGCAGTGAGCAGTGGTTAATTATATATACAATATATAATTAACTAATGTAGCTATGTTCAAAGCAGAAAACATTTATAGGTGTTGATTCTTAAAAAATAAGATATAATAAAATTTCTGTCATAGGGCGGCATTTTCTTCAGTGCCACAGGGCGGCACAAATCTTTATCCGGCCCCGAGTGCAGCAATCGTGTGCGCTTCGCGTAGCATCGTATTTAGCGTGTATGCGGTTGCCTACAGTTCTCAGCAGTACGCAGTTCTGCAGGTTCTGCATGAACACGTACACTAGTCGATGCGTGTTAGTAGTAGTGCGGCAGTCGTTTGCGCTTCGTGTTTTATTTATTCCCTATGTATTGTTTTCAGCTTTATAATATTATATAACAAACAAACGTGTGTTAAATAGTATATCCGGTTTATATCGAAAGATATGTTAACTATATAATGTTTAACACATGCTAGTCTACATTTAATTGCAGGAATGGGAACCTCGCCTCCTCTTCAATCTTAAGGGGGACACTGTCAAAAATTTTTCAATTTTTGCTGTAGAAAACTGCTTGTATCTCCTCACCATATTATTTAATTCTTTAGTTCTAATTTTTTAATTATAGTTAAAGAGTTGCTTTTTAACGTATGACCAAATTGAAGACGAAAAACATCCCCGAAGTATTTTATTTTAGCTTACAAAGTTGATCCATTTTTTCATTTTTTCACTCTTTGTTCTATTAAACTTCTCGTATCTCCTCACCATACTATCCAATTCTCTCGTTCTTATTTTTAAATTATAGTTAAAGCGTTGTTCTTTAACATATGACCAAATTTATGATAAAAAACATCCCCGCGGTATTTTATTTTAGCCTTCAAAGTTGGTCAATTTTTTGATTTTTTTCGATTTTCGCTGTAGAAAACTGCTCGTATCTGCTCACCATATAATCCAATTCTTTAGTT
>JARJDS010038736.1:0-21022 GCA_030264155.1 Atheta pasadenae | reverse complement strand
CTCTATGCATTTGGTTAGCGAGGTGTTGTGGCAAACTAGAGCAGTGTCATCAGCGTATTGTAGCACGTAGGTAGATAAATTATTGTGTTCGTATATATCGTGGCAGAATATGTTATAATTTTTTAGTTTTTGTAACTTTATAATTTTAGATGTATCCTAATTTTAACCACAGGCTTAAAATTATACGTAAAATTATTTTACAAAAAAAATATCAAAGTTTAAATAATTTTCCCAACTAAACTAAAAAAGATATAAATTTAAAATTCTCACTAACTTATAGACAATTTAATTAAGATTCTACCCTAATAGTTTAGCTTTTATAATTTCAAAATTATAGAAGTATTCCAATTTTAACTACCGACCTGAAATTATAGAAAATAATTATTTTGTAAAAAACTGTTCAAAGTTTCAATAATAAACTAAAAAAGATATCAAATTGAAATTTTTATTAATTTCTAGAAAATTTATTTAAGATTTCACCCTTAAAGTTTAGTTTTTGTAATTTACAAATTATAGAAGTATTCGAATTTTAACTACCGACTTGAAATTATAATAAAATTATTTTGATTTTGCAAAAAATGTTCAAAGTTTAGATAATTTTCACAATCAAACTAAAGATGATATCAAAACTTTGTTCAAGCCAGTATATACATAATTTATTTAAAATATTGCAATAAAAATTTGAATTCCGTAACATCAAATTTATAGAAGTACCTTAATTGTAAGTAACTAGTGAACATTATAGACTAAAAATTGATCATTTTTGATAAAATAAAGTCAAAAATGTTCAACAAAATAACCAAAAAATGTTAATTAATTGATTTATTACTTCGCAATTATTAATTATGATATTTAAAAAATAATTTGTAATTTAATAAGGCGTTAATTAATTAGTTTTTAATGAAGAAAAAAATGAAAACGGTGAAAATGTAGGTAATAGAAATGCAATAAAATTTTTTTACGATCGTGATTTTTTTATTCAACGCATCTATTCTATTTTTTTCTTTTCTAACTGTTTGTGTGACTACCGTTGACTATCATGGCGTTAGTTTTAGATTAACCATCAAGAGACTCGTCTCTCATTCGGTCGTATTCGGTTTTATGACTGTAATAAAGTCATTTTGAAAGTTGAATCGATGACTATTTAAATTTCATTCAAACAATTTAATAAACAAATACACAAAGCAACTATCCTGAATTATATATAGTAAAGTAGTAGAGAAATTGTTGAAATTGTTCATAAACTAAGGATAACGACATTGTTGTGCATCAAAGTTCAAGTT
The DNA here is from genome assembly GCA_030264155.1 of Atheta pasadenae. Taxonomy (NCBI): domain Eukaryota; kingdom Metazoa; phylum Arthropoda; class Insecta; order Coleoptera; family Staphylinidae; genus Atheta; species Atheta pasadenae. The sequence goes on along the minus strand of JARJDS010038736.1, from coordinate 19,739 downwards.
TATGTATAATCAGTAATTATTTATATATATAATTCTTAATATAAAACAAAACAAACAAAATGTGGTATTAGTTTGTTATCTATTTAAAAATAGATGGCGTTACTTGCTTGTTATGCTTTTGTTTTTGTTTGTTGATATTAAAATTTTAATTTTAAATTAATTTATCTTCGCCTTGACTCTTGTGACTTGCTGTGAGTGTTGAAGTTGTCACATACACAATGCACATGCTTTCAATTTTGATTAAATTTTGTTTCGGGCGTTCGCTTATTGAACACTACGGCGGCGCGGCAGCATATGTCTGCTGTCGTGTCTTGCAGACAGCGTGCGGAATCTTAAATAAATTTCAGAATGTAATATTGCGCACCCATGCACACACAATAAGCCCTCGAAGAGTTTGCAAGCTCCACAAGTTTTGAGAAATATTACTTTGTATTATAATGGCTGGAATAACGTCTGAAATATAAATTATGCTTATGATTGCTTATATTGTATGTAAGCATTGTAGAGAGGGTGTAACGTGTAACAGACTGTCAAGATGTTGAAGTTGTTGGGCGTTTTAAATTTTAATCAAAATTTTAAGTTATGATAATTTATTATTTAAGAGTAAATTATTTTTTTGTAGTTTAGGTTAAGATTACGGTAAAACTATTAAACTTAGAGAAATGGGGTTTTGAAACATTTATAGAAAATTTAATTAGCTTTTAGGGAGATGAATTTAATTTTTGTAAATAAAAAATTGTAGGGGTTATTAAGGATTAAGTAATTTGTTGTTTTTGTAGATCAAATTTTTTTTTGAAACATTTTGTTGAATTTTTAAGTAATTATTACCTAGAAAATAACAAAGATATTTTAATGTGGTTTATAACAGATGATAGTAATATTCTTTAAGATTCTTTAAAAAAAAAATTAGTTCATGTACCATTAAAATTATGGGTGTACGCCCACTTTTTTTTAAGTAGTTGATATTATTGAATAACATTTTTGGCAAAAAAATATTTCAATGTTTAAGTATTTTTTACATCTAAATTAAATAAGATATCAAATTGCGGTTTTCGTTAATTTGTTGTGAATTTACTTATAATTTTACACTATGAATTTAATATTTTTTCAATAATAATTGTAGTAGTAAATAAAGTTTTACTAACAAGTTGCTATTAATAGTTAAATTTATTATCAAAAAAGTTGTTCAATGTTTTAGTATTTTTTACGACTAAACAAAGAAAGGTATCAAATTAGTCTTTTCGTTAATTTGTACTAAATTTATTGAGGAACTTATTGCCAAAATTTAATTATTGTAACTTTATAATTGTAGGAGTAGTCTAACATTAACCAACTCCTTGATATTTTTAGTTAAATTTTCAAACAAAAAAGTAGTCTATGTTTAGATATTTTTGACGTCTAAACTAAAAATATTTTTTAATCAAGGATTGCGTTAGTTTATAGTAAATTTATTTAAAAATTTATTGCTAAATTTCAATTATTGTAACTTTAAAATTGTAGGAGTACTCTAACATTTACTAACTCCTTGATATTTCTAGTTAAATTTACAAACAAAAAAGTATTCAATGTTTAAGTATTTTTAGCGTCTAAACTAAAAAAGATATTAACACCGGGATTTATTTAATTTGTAGCAATTTTATTTGAGATCATACCCTTAAAATTTAAATTTTGTAACTTTAAAATTGTAGGTGTACCAAATTTTTAAGTAACAAGTTGATATTTGTATCAAAAAACACTACTTAAAATAATTTTCAGGTCAAAACTATAAATCCTATAAAATAGTAATAATAACCAACTTAAACATTGATAATCTTTAAATCAAATCAAAAAAAAATTAAATTTTCTAACCTCAAAAACAAAGAAATCCAAACAAAAAAACAACCAAAACCCGTAAATTTCCCCAAAAATCGAAAAAATTCATTATACCTATGTACCTACCTACAAACCAACAACTACATTGTTTCATATCAAATCTCTGTTAATAAAAAAATCTAATTAAACCCATAAAATTCAAATTCTGTGATAATTAATCATAATATTAAAGTTCTTCACATTTTCTTCTTGCGTTTGGATTTGCAGCGTTGGCGTAGCACGCATATTCATATACATACGCCATTCCACGTTTTGTTCGTCGCAAGTCAGACATTGCGGATCGAATTAAATTAAAATTAAGTATTGAGGTAGAACTAGATAATTAGGTGTGCGGGACTATCTCGCGTTTTACGACCTCGTAAAACTCTTTTAATTCCATCGCCTTCTTGTTTTATTTTTTCCTTCTATCTCGTGCACTAGAGTCGCACGCACACGCAACCTGCAGGTTGTGTGCGTACGTACAGGAAATATAAATTTATCGCTGCGCGAACGAATATTTATTTATTCATTTATATATAACTAATGGAATTTATTTATAACACACACGAAACACCAAACACCAAAAAGCACTGTGAGCAACTAAAACAAAACAAAACACCAACAGTTTTTCAACTCCTAACGTCACAAACAAATGAAGACAAAAATAAAACAAAACTAAAACAAAACACAAGCAACTGATGATTGCAAATGTAAAAAATTGAATTTAATTACAATTTTAATTCAAAGAGGGCGTAATATGTATTAAAATGAAATTAAATTAATAAAATTTTTAATTAAAATCCATTTTTATTGATTTGTATGAGTGTGTATGTAATTGGGTGGTCTTATAACGTAAGAAACTTTAGTCTTTTATTAAATAAGTTATTTTTTTATAAATTAAACCACAAATTATGATTTTGAAATTATTTCCTTGCTTTTATTACAAATACATAACATTAGAGTGTGTTAGATTGTAAAATAAAGTGAAATAGTTCATTAGCCTATATCGAAAGCAATCAAAACGTTCATTGATTTGTTATTAATTTTAAATTTACGAATATTCATGAGACCGGACGCATTTGTGATAAGTGAATGCATTTTAATGCGTTTGCTAACGGCTGATAAACGCAAATAAATGCTGTGCATGTTGTTGAGCTTGAATTTAAATTAAATTCGCTCCGAATGGTTTGATATACTCGTAGATGTTTATGTAATTGCACTTAGCATTTAAGAAAATCATACATTTTAGTTATAAACATCAATTATTGAATTTATTACTAACTACCACTCAAAACGTTAATAATAAATTATTTTTGGATAAAAATTTGCTAAAAAAAATTTCAAACACTCTGTATGTTTATAAAGTTTTGGATTTATGCGTTGATCAATAACGCATTAGGGTTTTTTTCTACTTATAAGCTGATAGTGCTTGGAGTGTGCATTTATATGAAAAATTATATGAATTAGTCGTGGTACTAAGCGGAGTATTAAGCGTCGAGGTTGAATTTCCATAGTCGATGGTAATAAATATAATTCGCCATTTGCCATTTATGCGCGCGTGCATTTTGCTGCCATTTGCTTGCTTCTTGTGCTTTGTGGTGGTGTGAGTTTGGGTCGCTGGTTTTTGCGTAGTTCAACGTTTTGGTCATTTATCATACGCCCATGATGGTTTCGCAATTATATTTAGGGGCGTTTTGCTCCCCTCTTGTTATGAATATCTTTATGGAATAGGGTGATTTTTGTTGAATACAATAGGTATAGGAAAAATAAGAGGAAAAAGTACACCCCTCAATTTTATTTCTTTGAAAACTTTTGAGTTTTATGTTTTAGAATTTTAGAGGTTTTTAGAAAAGATGCAAAAGAGGAATTTACGTTTTTTGGTATGTTTTGTGTTGCTACTTTTCGAGTTTAGAGGTTAAGTTTTCCGGCTTTTGAGGGATGATTATTTGATAAATTGGTTATATTTTAGTATAATTTTGGAACAGATATTGTTTTTAGTTTTGGTGTAATTTAATTTTAAAGTTGTAATTTGGTATTTTTTGGTGTGAAATTTTGTTTTATAATTTTTATTTGTATTTTACTTAATTTTAGTATTATATAAACTAAAATTTTAAGTTTGATAAATTTTCTATAAACTGGTGAAAACTATAATTTGATATCTTGTTTAGTTATTTTTTTAAATAATGTTAAAGTTGACAAAAAAAGTTAAGTAAGTTTTGCTTTTTAGTAGTTGAGGATTGTTAATGGTACATCAACAATTTTAAGGTTACAAAAACTAAATTTTTATTCTTAATGCCCTAAGAAATTTTCTATAATTCAGTTAAAACACAGCTTTGATAACTTTTTTAGGTATTTTTTATAATTAAATCAAAATTAGTTAACATAAAATCTAAATTTGAGACAATTTCTATAAATAATAATTTGGTTTATTTAATGGGGTTTTTACAATTTATAAGTTACAACCCCCAATTTTTTTTAACAAATACTCTATTAAATATTCTATAATTTAATTAAAACTACGTTTAATTATTTCATTTAGTTATTTTTTAAACTAATATCAAAATGACAAAAGTTAAGAAAACTTGATATAACTTATCGGATCATTAACAAGTTAGTTCTTTTAGTGGTACTCCTACATTTTAAAAGTTAAAGAACTTAAATTTTTAGGACAAATACTCAGATAAATTTTGCTTCATATGATGAAAACCTCGTTTCGGTTTCTTTGTTAGTTAAATCACAATAATAAACCAAAGTAACAAAAATATAAAAATTATTGATTTCTAACTATAAAAACGGCAAGTTATTAATTTTCACACCACTTCTATTATTATGACGTTAAAAAAAACAATATTTACTACACTAAATTCTAATTCAATTTTGTGTGATTTGATGAAAACCTCGTTTTAATACCTTTTTTAGTTATTATTTTAAACAAAGTTAAATTTGGTTTGATATAAAACCATTTTTTAACTTTTTATTTTTTCTCAACAAGTTAGTAATTTAAAAATAACTCTATCAATTTTAACCTCACATAATCTAAATTTTTAAAGTTAAAAGTCAAATAAATATTGTATATACTAGTTAAAACCGCATATTGTTAACATTATTACTTATTTTTAAAAACAAAGTTAAAATTAACACAAATATCCAAAACTATAATTTTTGTTTCTCTAATTTTAAGTTTAATTTTAAGTAATTATAAGATAACTCCTATCATTTAACAGCTATCTCAACCAAACTTACAGAATAAATACCTAAATAAATTATCCACAACTTGTTTAAAACCAGATTTTGATACACCAACTCATTACAGAGTAATTAACAAATAAACTTGCATTAACGTAAAACAAAACATCTAACCTTTGTACCTAACACCAAATTAAATTGTGCGTGCATTATATTGAATGTAATAATCAATTCAACACAGCAACCCTTTATTTTTGCTCACCATTTCCTTTATTTCAACCATCTAAACATTATCTGTTTACTACTCAGTACACTTCAAGTCCCCATCATAAGTTCATACGTTCTAACCTTCAATGACCACATTGCTTCGGATGTGAAGGCCATTTACCCCTAAGATTCCAAAGAATTCAAGGCCTGCCTTCTGTTACTCAACCTCTCCAACCTTAAAACCCAGCATGGTCCATCCAACCCCTCACTTTACGCCATGATTTGATTTCCTTTCTTTTGGTAGTCCAAGTTCTTCGTCTTAGAACGGACAACCCTGAATTCAAAACTCAACAATTCTAAAGCACAAAACTCAAGAAACACTCACCAGCTGCAGCTGTTACTGTTACTGCTGAATATTTAATTATATAATTAAATTCTGATCATTATCTAAATATTTTCAAATAAGTTTTAATTAATATTCACCGGAAAAAAGTCAAAACATTTCCTGCTATTTTTATTGTTGTTAAAAATCGAATAAAACCAAAACTTTGAATTTTACGCCAACAATTTTAAATTAAATTTAAATAAAAAAAAATCTGATTGTAACACATTGTCGTGTTAGTTATCTTTGGTTAAGTTGGCATTGGTAATCTGAATTTCCTTGATTTTCTCGCTTGTCTCAGCCAAGGCGTGATGTTTTGGAAATAAATCATTTGTAAAGCGGCAACAAAAGTTTTTATAGCGACTTTTATAACGTTTTAATGATCAAACATAAGTTTTATTGCGTCTTTAAATATAACTCAATTCTGCGGCGACACAATGCGCGTGTTTTCGTTGGCTGCAGGCCGCCGCCGGACGTTTTATAACCAAATCCATCCTATCCCGTCAACGCGCGTTGTATAAATGTGCAATGCGCGCACGTTTCGCGCGGCTCGTCGTCATTCCTGCACGCTTTGGCGCGCGCAATTTTTTTTCTTCACTTTTCCTGCGCGCTGCAAAATCAGACCGGGCGCACATGTGCCGCAGCGTGCGTGACACAAATATTCGTGAATTGTTTATAAATTTTCCTTTCTCCCAAACGCAACATATACGGACGCATACCAAAAAGTTAGAGGCCTGAAACTTCAGTATGTTTGATGTTTTGCATTACAAACTTGGAACTTCAACGCCTACTCCACGTCGTAAATTTGATTGTTTCGCATAAATATAAATAGAAAAAAACACATCTTAAAGCTTACAAGCAAGTAGCTATGGTTGCACTCAAACTCAATATAGAATTCAAAAATATTAATACCAGGAATTGGATTTGTTAGCTTTACTAGATTTACTTACAAAGTAAACAAAGTAGGGTTTCTTTCTGTTTCAATACGCCATGAAACTCTCTTAGAAATCTTAGACATTTTCAAGAAAGAAAGCAGGATGAAATTGAAGCAGGAATAATCAAGGGAGTGTGAAACTATTGGGTTAAAAGATTGGTTCGGGATTACTGATCTATATTCTTGAATTAGTTACAGAAAACTAAAGGAAATTTTGGTAAATCTTGATTTTTTGTTTTTAGTAACAAAATCTATTATAACTTTTTAGTTATTTTATGAAAATGAACAAAACAAAATTTAAGTTATGCACGATTAAATTACCTACAATTTAGTACCAACCCCATTATTGTAATGGTTTTACTTAAGTAGATATAAATTATTATACATTTCGTTTTTTTTCTTTATCTTCAAAAATAAAAATTTTGTTTTTATTGACAAAGCTTCTCATAATTTGCTAAATATTTAATAAATTTTAACAAAACAAAATTCAGGTTATAGTCAATTAAATTGTGTATACATTAATACCAACCCTATATTTTTGGTATATTTGGTTTAATAGTTATAATTTATTAAACATTGTGTTTTTTTTTTGTCTCTAAAAGTGAAAATTGTGTTTTTGTTAACAAATCTTCTCATAACTTGCTAAATATTTAATAAATTTTAAGAAAACGAAATTTAGAATAAACACAAAGAAATTCTCTACAATTTAATACCAACCTTGTATATATAGTATAATTAGTTAAATAGTTATAATTTTTTAAATATTTAGCTAAATTTTTACTAGTCTAAAACAAAATATTACGTTTTTGTTAACAAACTCATTCATAATTTTCTAAGTATTTAATCAACACTTACCAAACAAATTTTATCTTAAACACAATTAAATACCCTATAGAATAATATTAACCCTACCTCTTTGGTACATATATTTAACTAGTTATGAATTATTAAACTTTCTGTTTTTTTTTCTTTAACTCGAAAAGTGAAAATTGTGTTTTTGTTAACAAATCTTTTCATAACTTGCTAAAAATTTAATAAATTTTAATCAAAACAAATTCAAGATAAACACAATTAAATTCTCTATAATTTAATACCAACCCCGTATGTGTAGTATAAATTGTTATATAGATATACATTTTTAAATTTATATTTTTTTTTACTAATACTTCTCAACTGTAAATTTTATTTTTGTAAACAAATTCCATCATAACTTTGTGTATATTCTATAAAATTTTACAAAACAAATTTTATTATATACACTATTAAATTGCTTATTATTTAATGCTAACCTCGTAATTTTGCTAGTTTTACTTAAATAGTTATGTTTTTTTAAACATTTAACTAAATTTTTACTAGTCTAAATCAAAATATTATGTTTTTGTTAACAAACTCATTCATAACTTTCTAAATTTTTAAACAACACATACAAAACAAATTATACTTTAAACACAATTAAATTCCCTATTAAATAATATTAACCCTATCTCTTAGGTACATATATTTAATTAGTTATAAATTATTTAACTTTTTCTATAATTACAACAAAAATTATTCACTTTTGTCAAGCAAACTCCATCATAATTATGTAAATAATCACCTAAACTCCCCATAACAAATTTTACTTAAAACACAATTAAATTGTCTATACTTACACACAAACCCAAAATTTCTACAACTTCCGGGTTAGCAGTAATTAATAATTTATTAAAACAACAAAAATCAAGTGAGTGTGAAACTATTGAGTTAAAAGATTGGTTTGGGATATCTGATCTATATTCTACCCATATTCCAGAATTAGTTACAGAAAACTGTAAACCTTGTTTTTAGAGGGGTGAAAAATATTTTTTGTATGCGAACCGTTTGAGAATCACAAGGAAGAAAAGCTCGTTATGCGTAAAGTCTCGGCGTGCTTTTTGGTCACGAACTCAATTTTAGGGATATTGGAAAATGACGATTGCTCGACTAGAACGCGACGATGGCGAAGCGTGCTTGAAATGGTCCAATGTTTTCCCTTTCGGGGGAGTTTCTTAATAACGTATCGCAGGAAGGAACAAACCGTGCGACTATTATATACGTGATGTAAATATGAATCGAGGTATTAACACCAAAGAGCAAAACACCACAAAGTTTAACTTAAAGGAATACAAGAACAGCAACACAAAAATATTTAACACAAAAACTTTTCGAAAAATTTTGCATTTTACAATTAATCAACATTTTAATAAAAATTTTAAGAAACGTTTTTAAAAAAAAATTTAACAAAAACTTTTCAAATTCTAAGTTATAAAGGAAAATATGTTGAAACCTCCCTTTGGATCTCAAAATACGTTTTGTGCACTTGTCGCCCAAGAACACAATGGCTTCTGTGCAGACAGCAAAAGCGGAGCAAAATAAGTTTAAGTTTGCCTGCGTCGTTGTTGTGTTGTGTGTCGTGTCACAACGACTGTTCTAGGTGATAAGGAATGCTGATGCGAGCACAGGTTCCCCGTCCTTCTTCCCTCCTACGTTTTGGATAAACAACACTTTGAAACTGAATGCCATATACCCGGATCAGTCGAAAGCAACCAGCAATTTTACTCTTCTTTTCTATAGATTCCAAAACCGATCAAAAACTTTAAACTTTTCTTTGTGAGTGTAATATCTTCAAGGTTTCCACTTTCCACATCGATTTTGTTAAGAAAAACACACAACAAAAAGTTAATTCATAGATTTTTCCTTGAACTTAACAAAATTTAGCAGAACTCAAAGAAAACTGAACGAAATTGAAGAAAAAACTAAAAACTATAAGCAATTTTATTTGAAAACTTGATATGCAAGATGTTGAAGCTTTGCAAGAACAAGCATTCAATGAAAAGTTTTTGCTTCCAGAAGTTGCTGGTTCTCACTCTAACAATTTCAACCAACGCCAGGCTGTGCAAATGAAAAGAGAATTCATGCATTTTAAAGTATGCAGATTCCTCACCCACTTACGATGCGATCTACTCGTATAATCCACTGTCTGTTCCTGAATTTTTTTAAATAAAAATATATAGTTGAATATTTTTGTGTGTGGTGTTTTGGGACGGTTGGTATTAAGCTCTAATATCGAATGTGAATGCAGGAGTTGGTAGAACCAGGAACCAGGAGCAAAAGTAAAAGCGTAGAGAACAATGAAAGGTTGAATAGTCTCGAAAAGTCCGGGAATACTGGAACGATTCCAACTGAATCTCTCAAGGGATCGGGCATTGCATGGTCCATACGCAGCAATGTGAGGTGTGAGTTGCACATAAGGGATTCTTATAGCAAATGGTGTGCAATTTCAGCAGCCAACCAATAAGATTATTTTGCATCTTTTAACATCCGCGCGCATTTTTACAAAATTCAAACTTTTGTGCGCGTCGAAAGTGAACAAAAATATGCAAAACATCAAGCGCTAGTCTGGGAAATAGAAAGCCAGACTATGAGGGTTGGGTAACAGGGATGAGGGAGTAAGAAAACACGTTAGAAGGTTAGAACCGAGCTCGTTATTTCCCCGTAGTGTAGTTTGGAAACAAATTTTCTCATCTGAACAAGTCCAACATTTTTGAAATATTTGCAAAACAAACATTTTGCAATTTTTTTATTTTTATTTGAAGGTTTTAAAAGTCAGGGTTACCAAACTATTAAATGTTACAGTTAATTAGAACATAAACTTTGTACTTTGTTGTAGTTTGTTGAATGTATTGAGATCTTGTGAGTTCTTCAGGTGTCGGATACTCGTGCAGTTGGTACATTTAGACATCTGGCGTATTGCTTAATATAGCTTAGTACAATTATCTTTTCCTAGATCTTAAAAAAGTCTCTACGCTTTAACCCTGTGAAGGCAGAAAATCATGTGAACGAAGGATCACAGCTCGCAAGTTACGAAAGAATGTTGATACCGAAGATACAAGCTGGAATATTCTGAAATTCATTTACAAACTACACAAAATCTCATCTCCGGCGCATATTTTAGAGATAATATGGACCCTTTTGTAATAAATTTTGAGACTACGCCCCAAACCGCCAGCGGAATCAACGGAAAACTGGCGTAAAGCAAAAAATGTTCAATGGAATAGAAAGAGATGAACAGTTTTTTTACCTTAATGGTAATAGGATCTTTCCGTCATGATTTTTTTTTTGTTATAAATACAAATACAGGGTGTTACAATTTTTTTTCTCAATATACATTTTTAGGTTTTTAGGTTAGAATTTTCGTTTTACTGTGTTTAGCAGTAATATTTTTATAGATATTTATTAATTTAGGAGTAGAAGGGTATCCAAACTATTGTCATAATGATTTTAGAACAATTAAATTAATATTTTTGGTTTAACTTAAGTTAAATCATTGAAAAGTTTGTGTGATTGAGAATTGAATATGATTTTATTCATTAATTTATTAATAACTTTTTAATTATTTATCGTAATTGTGCGAAATTAATTTTATTTTATACATAATTAAATTTAGTACAATATGGTATGAACTCCAAGTGAAGGGTAAATTTAAATATATAGTTATAATTTATTAAACTATTAGTTGTGTTTTTTCTAAACATGGCTAAACTGATATGTTTGTTTTTATTAACAAATTTCATCATAACTTTTTATTTATTCAATAAACTTTTACCAAACAATTTTTTCTGAATACACAATTAAATTTTCTATAAATTGGTGTCATTTTTATATTGGAAGTTGTTTTAGTTTAATAGTTATGAATTATTAAAATTTTATAAATTTTTCTAAAACTGGAAAGCAACACATTTGGTTTTTGCTATTGTTTATACAATAAACTTTGACCAAACACATTTTACTTTATACTCAAATAAATTTTCTATAATTTAATTTAAACTCCAAGGTATTAACAGTTTTAGTTAAATTGTTATGAATTTTTAAAGTTTAAGATTTTTCTCTAAAACTGAAAAACAGCAAATTATGTTTCTGCAAACAAATTCTTTCATAACATTTTATTTATTTTGTAAACAATTACAAAACAAATTTTCATTAATTAACAATTAAATATTGTATGATTTAGTACCAGCCCCATATTTATAGTAATTTGTATTAATTAGTTATAAATAATTAAACTTTGAGTGTTTCCTCAAAAGCTTAAATATAGTAAATTATGTTTTGGTTACAACTCCCCATATAACTTTTAAGTTAATACATAAATCTTAACAAATCAAATTTTACTTTATAAACAATTAAACTCTCTATACACCAACGTTAACGCCAATATTGTACAACTTTCGGTTTATTAGTTATAAATTATTAAACTTTAAGTTTTTTACTAAAACAAGAAAAAGCAAATTTTGTTTTTGGAAACAAATTCTCACATAACATTTTATTTATTTTGTAAACAATTACAAAACAAATTTTACTTTATTAACAATTAAATTCTCTATCATTTAGTACCAGCCCCATATTTATAGTTATTTGTGTTAATTAGTTATAAATCATTAAACTTTAAGTGTTTTCTCAAAAACTTAAATATAGTAAATTATGTTTCTGTTAACAAATACCCTCATAACTTTTAAGTTATTTAATAAATCTTAACAAAACAAATTCTACTCTATGAACAATTAAATTGTCTATAAATTAGCGTAAACGCCAATATTATACAATTTCCGGTTTATTAGTTATTAAAAATTGAACTTTAAGTTTTTTACTAAAACAAGAAAAAGCAAATTGTGTTTCTGCAAATAAATTCTCTCATAACAATTTATTTATTTTGTAAACAATTACAACACTAATTTTTATTTATTAATAATTAAATTCTCTATCATTTAGTACCCGCCCCATAATCATAGTAAATTTGGTTAATTAGTTATAAATCATTAAAGTTTGAGTGTTTTCTCAAAAATTTAAATATAGTAAATTATGTTTTTGTTAACAAATACCCTCATAACTTTTAAGTTAATTTATAAATCTTAACAAAACAAATTTTACTTTATAAACAATTAAATTGTCTATAAATTACTGTAAACACCAATATTATACAACTTTCAGTTTATTAGTTATTAATTATTAAACTTTGCTCAAATCCAAGTTATTCTCAACAAAAAAATTTCAGGGTGTCCAAACTATAAAAATTAACAAGAGCGGTAATTTTAAGGTTTAGACGCCAAAAAAATCCTATTTGTAAGTAAAATTAAAATTTTTGTGTGTAAAATCATTAACAATCATGTTTACTACCAGAAATACCTTGTTTGAATGTACTGGCCAGCAAAAAACGTAAAATGCGGTAAAGATCCTAAAGTGGGCATGCGCAATAATGATTACTTTAAGTGGTCTTAACGTAGCGAATTAATGTGCGCGCAATGCGAAACCCGCCCGGCTTGTGTTGTTTTTAATCCGCCGTAGACACAAAAGTCTTTAGCAGTCAATTCCAACGTTTGCGGTTGACAACTAAAGAACCGAATTAACGAGCATTATGTAAACAGCAGACAATGTTTCTGGCCGCGTTTCGGGATTGGTCAACAAACAAAGACCACAAGTTCAAGTTCTCTTGAACAGTTGCATGCTAGTAAGCTGTTTGCTTCAACCACAAAACAAAAAATAAATTCAACTTCGTTTCGTTTCTTCAATTAATTTCATTCTTGCAATCGTAAAATCTTTAATCTATATGACTTGATTATCTTTTTATTTTTATCCACAAAAAACATTTAATTTATAAATTAAAATTTTAAAAAAACAGAATTTTTACCAAAAAAAAAACAATTATTTTTTTAAATTCGTAAACGAAAAGTTTTGAAAAATTTTTGAGTTTCCCAAAGTTTAACAACCGTCTGCGGTGCTTGAAAAACCGTTCGACGAACTTCGTTCAAGTTCTTAATTAAAGTGCCTGCCGCTCTCATGGTCGACTTTTTGCCGTGAACTTTAACTTTATCCTATTACAGAGCAGGAGCAGGAACGAAGGAACGAAGGAACAGAGTTCGCTGCTTTGTCGTTCGACGTCGGCGAATGCGGAAAACGTTTTACACAAAGATCGGTATGTGCGTGTGTGTTGAGAGGAAAGTCACCCTTAAATATTAAATTAAAAGCGCCATAGGTGACGCTCAACGCTACCACAATCAAAAACTTTTGCTTTTTGTGTTTTGTGCAGACAAAATTAAAAATAAAATTCACAAAATTGAAAGTACTACCAGACATTATAATAGAAATTATACAATTATACAATTAGGGAGTGAGGGAAGGGAGTAATTGAGCAACAGCAGGAACAGCAGGAGAGTAAAATTTTCGTATTTCGTTATTAAAACTGAAACAATTGTTAAAACGCTGTACTTTCTGCATTCTGGTGGATTCTGGTGGCGGTGTTTTAACTTTTACTAGCGTGCAGAAGCTTCCACAGTGGCAGAACGAGACAATCTTCATGTTACGGATTAATTGGAGTGTTCCTGGAAGACTTAATCGTTAAGATAAAACTGCGATGCCAGTGAACCTGAACGCTCCACAGACTAAAAAATACGAAAAACTAAAACTAAGAATAAAACAAAACACAACAAAACAAAATCTACACATTTTTGTTTTTGTTTATTTTTTTGTGTGTGTTTGCATCAATTGTTTCGATTGTTTTTTGTTTGGTGTTTTACTAATACCGTAAACACTGTGTTTTATTTTTTTTTTTTTTTTGTTTTTTGGCGTGTTTTGATCCTGTTTGAATTGGTGGTAGAAAAACAATACAAAAGTAAAAGTATTAGACTTTTCTGGAATGCTACGAAGCGAATAGAAGGAAGAACAGAAAAAGAAAGTCAACAAAAAGGTAGAATGTACCGTTGAGAATTTCTTTTTATGTACCAATCAAGATGATTATTCCCTCAGGAAATCGAATTGTACCTGTTAGAACACAGGAACTGAACAGCGGTAGTAAGGTAAAAGTTTCTGGCACGTTTTCAATACTTTTTACCCTCAAATTTATTTCTAAAACTTTCAAAATTAACCACTCATTTAATAAACATTAAAAAACTTTCAGAACAATTAAAAGTTTTTTTAAATTTTATTTGTTAATTACATATTTTTTCTACCAAACCGTTATACTTTATAGTTGATACTATCTTGGATTTGAGCAATGTTTAATAATTAATATCTAATAAACGGAAAGCTGTACAATTTTGACGTTTGTGTTAATTTGTATAGAATTTAATTGTTTATAAAATAAAATTTGTTTTGTTAAAATGTATTAAAAATATATAAAGATATAGGGAAATTTGTCAATTAAAAGAAATCTTTGCTATTTTCAAGTTTTAGAGAAAATGCTCGAAGATTAATGATTTATAAGTTATTAACTAAAATAATTAAATATATCGGGATTTAACTAAATTTTAAAGAATTTAATTGTGAATATATGAAAATTTGTTTTGTAGCTGTTTATAGAATAATTAAAAAGTTACAAGGAATTTTGTCAATAAAAAAAATGTTTACAAAATTTTAGGTTTTGCAAAAAACATCCAAAGTTTAATGATTTATAACTAATTAAGTAAAATTATTATAATTATAGGGTTGGTATTAAATTATAGAGAGTTTAATATTGTTTGGGTAGTAATTTGTTTTGTAAAAGTTTATAGAATGAATTAAAAGTTATTACGGAATTTGTTAACAAAAACAAAATTTTCTATTTTCTAGTTTTAGTGAAAATACTACAAGTTTAATGATTTATTATTAATTAACCATAATTAATAAAAATATTGGGTTTCGAGTAAATTATAGAAAATTCAATTGTGTATACAGGAACATTTTTTTGTAACAATTTATAGAATATACAAAAAGTTATGATAGATTTTGTCAACAAAAAGAAATGTTACATGTTTTGTAGTTATCCAAAAAGTACTCAACGTTTAAAAATGAATAACTAATTAACAAAAATGACTATAATTATGGGGTTAGCACCAAATTATAGAGAATTTAATTATGTATTCGAAAAAATTTATTATATAAAAGTTCATATAATAAATAAATAAATATAACGGAAATTATCAACAAAAACCAAATTTGCTATTTTCAAGTTTAAGTGAAAATACTCAAAGTTTAATAATTTGTAACTAATTAACTAAAATTACTACAAATATCATGTTTGGACTAAATTATAGATTATTTCTTTGTCTATACAAAATAATTTGTTTTATAATAGTTTAAAGAATATTTAAAAAGTTATAGACGAATTTGTTAACAAAATCAAATATAATATTTAAAGTTTCAGTGGAAACAAGTTTTATTGTCATAACTGATAAAATCAAATTGGAAAATTAACAAAAAAAAGGAATAATAAAATGATAAAACTTCAGGACATCATTTGAAAATTTAAAAAAATTTATTTTTAATGAATAGTCCAACTCTGTATAGTAAAAACTAAAACAAAAAACAAAAATAACCTAAAATTGTTTTGTATGTTTTTGTTTTAGTTACTTTTGTTTTTATTTCCGGTAATTTATCGTTCTCTATACATGACCATTGTGTGACCATGGTTGAAGTTGTTGAGTCAACCCATAAGATTCCACAACTAATGAAAATGAAATGAAATGTTGAAGAAAAATGTGAAAAAACAACGAAGTAACAAAACTTTTAATTTACTCTTCTCCAGAGTCTTCATGGTCTGTTCTGTATTTTTATTCTTTTTAGGTTATTTTGCTTAGGTTAGGGTTAACTTTCTTGTTTTCTTTCTTTTTTAGTTGATAAAAAAAGATAGAAATAAGTTTTTGGTAAAAGAGAGAAAGAAAACTCTAAAAACTCAAAGAAAAAAACAAAAGCAAAAGCAAAGCAAAAGCGGCAAAAGCAGATTTGCTTGTTATTTATGTCGGTAAGCTGCTTCAGTCTTGACTTGACTTTGGTTCTTGCTTCTTGCAAGTTTTGTGTGTGTTTTTTTTCCAAGACTATGTGTTATGGGTTGGTTCTTTCTTGGACCAGGTATGAACCTTCATTGGTACGCACATGCAAAGACTTGAGAATACCTATATATTGAGTTAGGCTGGTATGGTGGCTTGCTTGGTTCAGGTAGACATTGAAAATGTAAAATGTATGTGACGCTGAGAATAATAAACTGAAGATTATATTATAGTCGCGATTAAAAATTACCAACAACGCAATATACTCATACTTAGTATACTTAAGTATAAAGTATAAGTATAAGTATATAAGTAAAGATTGCTTTAAAAGGAGACACACATCATAATGTATAATGACTTAAAATTTTTAATTTTTTTGGAACATTTTTAAATTTTATTTTTTAAATTTTAAAAGTTTTGAGGTTAAATTACTTCCTTAAAGTTTAAATTTTGCAGTTAACATAAAAATAAATATTTCTTTAAAATATTAATAAGTTCATAAGTAGCTTAAGCAAATTTACTAATGATTACTGTTAAAATTTAAGGAGTAAAACCAAAATATAGACAAAAATACAAAATTAAACTTTGGTAATTTATTCTGAAAGTATAACACTTGCAATTGAATTTTTTTTTGTTAGAGGTAATTGTACATATGTCAAAGTACGAAACTACATTTTTATATTGTCATTTCCATACAAAATGGTTGCGTTAGAGTTTAAAATCCAAATTATAATCCAAAATTATATTTTTAAGTATCACCGCCACTAAACAATAGTTTTCTCGGTAACTGTAAGTCCTAAAACAAAAAATAAAAAAATAATTATAATTTATATATAATTAGCTTTAAACTACAAAATTATTTTGTTTGTAAATTAATTTTTGTAGAAACGGCAGACATTTTAAGAAATATGTCTATTTTTTTGCTTTAAAATTAGAATTTATTGTTTATAAAAAAAGTGTAGATTCAATCATAAAATACTACAAAATAATCTACGAACAATTATGTTATAGAGTTAGCATAAAAATTTCACATTAATTCATTCAAAAGTTTCCGAGAAATCTTTAATTAAAGTGTGAAATAAGTAAGACGTAAAACACTCCAGATACATAAATACATACCATACTTTGACAATTAATTAGGGGAGTATGACAAGAGCAATTAATTTTTTATTTGGTGATGTAATTGTAGGTATATTAATTTATAAAACACAATTTTTATATTGTAAATATCGTACAAAATGGCGACGGTATAGTTAAAAAAGCAAAAATCCTATTGATAAAAACATTGTCACTAAAAAATAGATTTCTAGACTTGTATAAGTTCCAAAACAATAAATAAATAAAATAAATATAATATATATAGAATTAACTTTAGATGTGCGTTAGTTTTAAAATTTACATTTAATTTCTGTGGAAACTGTAGACCTTTTATATTAATATATCAATTTTTGCTTTAAAATCAACATTTTTTGCATATAAAAACAAAAGTTTATGTTTAATCAAAACATGACTAAGTATGATTATAAATAATATTGTTATAGAGCTACTATAAAAATTTCAAATTAATCCACTAAAAAATCTCCGAGAAATCTTATATTTAAATGCGTAAAATGTAGTTTTGAGATATGAGCTTTTAAAGTTTTACTGTGCGCTTTAATCCTATTGACAACGCGGCAGTAAAATTAACAATAAACGTTTTTAAAACTAATTTTTTGTTGTAAATCAAACGGCATATTGTTTATACGACTCTTAGGTATCATTTAAGCTAAAAAAAGAAAATTTAATTTTTTGAAAATTTTAGAACGATTTTACCCCTTAATTTACGTCATTATTCCAATTTTAGTTATAGATTATTAGTAATAAAAATTATGAGAATGATGAAAATTGTAATTTTAAATAGAAAATATTTAATTTGTTATTTCAGTAGTTGAATTTTTAAATTAAAATTAATTTTAAACTGTCATTATCGTAATTAACGTGATTATTGCGTTCTGCATGTGATTAACGCAATTTTTCTATTTATAAAAGCATTATTTCAATCAGTTACCATTCGACCACTGTAATGTAACAATAAGTTATGGTCCTTATAGTCCTTTAACGTCCACATAGTCCTTGCTTTCGTTGTTTTTTCGGTGCAAACACGCACACACAATTTTTGCATAAATATCCACTACTTTGCTTTACTTTATGTCCCCGCCGCAACAACCTAACCTAACAAAGTATACATTATCAAGCGATAATCAGTGGAGTTAAAGCAAGTTACAGTCGAGTTAACTTAAAACGCGGCAGGTCTTTTTGAACCCGCCATTATTGCGCATTGCACATGCAGAAATGCACTTAAGTTAATTAAATATCAAAATAAAGGAATAAAATAATTTACTTGATTATAAATACCTGGAACTAATTATTTTAAGGTTATAATTAAATATTACTTCGATATCAACTAGTTTTTGTTTGTTTATTTCTATTTTTTGTAATTTAATTTTCTTATCGTTTGTTTTTGTTGTTTTTATTGTTTTTGCATAGGGAAATTCTTTATTTGTGGTCTTGAATGTTAAGGACTAACTTTACAATACGATAATGTCCGTTGTGAATGTTCCGTGGTAAATGGCGTGCTGCGCAAACTGAGCTGAGTTTCGAACGGAAGGCGAAACGAGCATCAAAACGGTGCCAAGAAGGATATATGGGACAATAACATTTCATGTGTGTAATTTAATGTTATGTGGCGCAGCGCGCGCTCCACACGTTTCCGACACATACGTCTTTTGCTTTTTGGTGATGCTTGCCAAGTGTGCCAACGCTCAAAGACTCAAATGCTTCAAGAGGCTCATAATGGTGATAGTACTTTCAGTAACGCAGGTCTGTAGTTTTAGTAATTTTATAAAACGCATACCAGGAAAAGAAGTTTTTTTGTGGACAAACAATAAGATTTAACGTTAACGCTTCCCAAAACTAGAGTTTTAATTGTAACTCATTAAGGAACGAGTATGTTATTCTAGAGGTTATTAGAAGTATTTTAAAATTTTCCCGGAGATTCTGGGATGATTTTTGAAATTTACCAGGATTTAGACCTTGAGAAGAAGGTAATTAGGGTTTTGATATTTTTACTATAAAAATTCATTAGAGAGTATAAGTATATTGTTTAAGGAGTTTTTATGGGTGTTTTAAATTTTTTTTTGAGGAATATGGGATCATTTTTGAATTTTATCCGGATAAAACCCTTCGCCAGAGCAAGGGTTTTGGTGTCAGTAATCTGGTGATTCAGTATTTTTTTCTGGAGGTTTTAAGAGATATTTTAAAAATTTTCCCGGAAAAGATAGGATTATTTTAAAAATTTAACTTTTATGACTCCTGCAAAGAAGGATTT
>JARJDS010038706.1:0-12532 GCA_030264155.1 Atheta pasadenae | reverse complement strand
ATTCTTTATTTATAAAAATAAATGACATATTTGAAAATCTAATATACAAAGTGTCCAGAGCCAACAAAAATATTAATCCTTGTTTTCTTTATTATCCCAATATGTTGGAAATATTTTGCATTATAATTGGTTGTAAACAAACTATAAACATAATAAATGTGATACTTGATTTATAATCAATGAACTATTTACATTATAAATCTTTTCAAAAAACAATAACGATAGAATAACAGTAATATAGTTAGCAAAAGGGATATTTAAAGGCACTTGTTGGTGGTATAACTTGGATAAAGACTTTTCTTCCACTCTTGGGTTACAATTGACTATCAAAATGTTGGAAGGCACCAGGTTGGCCAGAAATCAAACGCGATTTGGCTTTCCAAATATCTTGGAATGAAGCCTTAACGCCGAACTTTTTATTTCCAATTTCCACTATCTCATCAGCAATGTTTTGTTGGGTTGTACCACGAACATCAATGAAATGGCAATTTGTGTCAGCATAATGCACGGAGATAGCTTTCCTGAATCCCTGCACACAATAAAATTAATTTTAAGTTTATGATTATTTATTAGTTTTAAACATTTACCTTAGTTTTGTTTGGTCCGGAACCATGCAACAACAGAGGATGAAAAAATACAGTATCACCCTTTTCCATAACTAAATTAACGCGTGGAACGTGATCGAAACCTTTAACTCCGTGATAAGCTTTGTTGCCCATATCTTCAGGATAATCATGACGATAAAGTTTTCCGGCATTGTGTGAGCCAGGGATAGCAAACAAGCAACCATTCTCTTCATCAATACGTTCCATAGCTGTCCATGAAGCAGCAATACGGTCAGTAGGACGGAATGGAAAATAATGCAAATCTTGGTGCAATGGATGACGCGAAAAAGCTTCAGTACTGTCTGGGGGTTTGTTAATGAGCATCGAATGTGCAGCTGTTACATTAGGGCCAATAATATTTTTGATAACTTTCACTATGCTTGGATCAGTCGCATAATTTTCAAAGAAGACTTCATCTGACAACCAATCTTGGATCTTAAAATGAAAAAAATCAGTTTTAGCCAATTACACAAAGCTTTAAACTGAAACATTACTTTGTTTATTAGGTATTCTCCTTTAACATCAGAACGCTTCCTTAAGGCACCATCTTTCATAATTGTCATCAATCCAGTGTCAATTTTACCATTGCAAATATCAATAAAATGTTCTTGACATCGGTTTAGTTTATCATGAGGCACCAAGTTTCTAAACATGATAAAGCCATTATCTTCGTAAAAACGACGTTGCTCGTCGGTAAACGAGCTACCTTCGACGGTATAACGATAACTACAACAATCATTAATATTAATAATGAATAAATAAACTAAAAACACAAGATTAGTGTGCTTAGCAAGAGACTTGAGTACTTACTTGTACGACATTTTGACGCGCACTGACTAAAACACAGAAATAGCCGGTTATTTAATTTCGTTGTTGATGTTGTACATTGAACGTAGTGATAAAATCGTGATTATGTACAACTTGAGAAATGGAAGCTAGAGCACAAATCAATTTAGTGACTTAGCATGAAATGCATTATTAATATAAAAACAATCAACAATTTGTTTTAAATATTTTATTGAAATCTTTTTCATTTTAAATTTATTTTGCTTGATGCATGTCAAATTATAAAAAATGACTTACATAGTTTACTAATTTTTAGTGATTTATGATGACGGATTGGCACAATATTCTTAGATTGTTCTTAGACTACGTCGCCTGACGTTTATTTATTTATAAATGCACTGATAACAACTAAGTCTGTTATCTAAAGTCGTCTATTGCTTAAAATTCTTAAAGAACAGACATCAGGCTATTTGATCACAGGTTAAAGTATGAACTTGTTATGATCGTAGAAATTGAAATGTAATTGAATGTATTAAAAAATTAAACGATGTCCTTGATCATTATAATTGCAAGTTTTTGCGATCTAGTATTATTCTAAATTACGTCCACGACGTTTAAATAGTTGTTCCTTTTACAATAACATTATCTGCGCTAAAAAGTGATAAATAGCACTAAAAAAGCATCAATCTGTCAAATCGTAAACAAGTGGCCATTTTGTAATAGGAAAAGTTTTATTCATACAGTGTGTAAACATTATATAAACAATTATTTTAAATTTATATTTAAATCTAAATCAAGTACTAGTTTTTTTAAATTTAATTTAAATAATGGTTTAGAAAGATTCAATATTTTTCTTTGGAAAATATACTTTCTATTCAACAAAATTACTAATAATTAATTTTTTGTTTATCACACAGTATAAGTTTGTACTTGCGCATATTGAAATACACTCTATGCGCATGCGTGTTTGCAATGTCAGCGCAGTCATCTGTTCCTGCTGTGTTTTTTGAGCCTACTGCTGGCTGTGGTCAGCACCACTGACAGCGGTGGCAGCAGTGCCCTAGTCCCCATCCTGCTGTACATTCCTAAAGACGCACTTGCCAGCTTGTACGCAATAACGTACAGGTAACATACGACAAGACAAGCAGTGCAAAACGCGCAGTACGAAACAACTGCCTGCGACAGCGTAACACTCAATTTGTTTATCGTTACTTTGTCATCGCGACTATCAAGTTCGCACATAATTTCGGTTTCTTACATTCGTTGTGTGCGGTTTGCGGTGTGGTGTTCACGAACAACCGCGACAAAGGATCAGCGATAAATGCCGTTGCCATTGTTGCAATCGGCAAGAATCATTGCAAATGTATTCAGGTACTGTAACAAACTAATAAAACGCATAAGTCATAACAGTTTTCTTTTGTTTTTTTCTTTATTCTCGTACGCATTTGTTCATTGTCATTTACAAACGCAGTTGAATGGCAGTAACAATTTTTGCGCACAATATGCATGCGTTGGCTGATAAGAATTTCGCTTGCAATAAATTCAAATATAATGTCATTGTGTTTATTTTTTTAATGTAATGTTTGTACAATATGGTGTAATGTAGATATATTGTGCACTGGTATTAGTAATTGTTTGTTGAATGTAAAGAATGTAAAAATAAAGGAAAAGAAATCACTTTCACTCTTACGCTAGTTCAGTACTTGTTTTGTACTGTACTTGTATGTGTGCTTTACTTGGTATCTATCTATTACATATCCATTGGAGTAAACAGTAAAGTAAACCGTGATTTGTTTGTTTGCTGTTTACGTGCAACACGTAATTTGGCTCGTAGCGACATCGACGCGAGTTGCATGTGCCAATTCACCTTTACACGATGACGCCTCAAGTCTCCATATGTTTGGTTTTATTGTACCAATCACGCCAAATCACGCTTTCATATTTTTAGAAGTTAGAAGCTGTCAATTATTTCTTTGTTTTACATTCATTTGAATACATTAATTATTATTGCCTTATACGTTTAATATTTTCTTCTTGGGATATATAAATTGAATTAACTAGAGAATTGAAAATATTTTTGATTTAGTAATGGGAAATGAGAACTCACAACAACATGACTGTCCCAGAGCGAAGAAAAGCAAAACAAATGACGATATTAGCGATGATTTGCCATGTACAAGGGGCGGCAATACGTCGATCCCGGACAGCGATTGGGAGCGGCTGCCAGCCGTGATACTCGACGACATCTTCCAATATTTAAGCTTTGAAGATAGCATTCGAGCATCGAGTACATGCCACAACTGGAGGCAGAGTTTATATCATCCAAGGTAAACTAGATTTTTATTAAATTTTTTCCATGTATTGTTTAGGTAATTTATTTTTTAGATTCTTTTAGAATCTTTGCATAATTCTATAGTTTGTTAATATATTCAAATAGTTTTGATGTAAAAACTCGAACTTTTCAAGGTAGTTTTTCTAAAAATAAATCTACATGTTGTTTTAAGACCCTTAATACTAACTTATATAATTGTGCGTTTAATGTATTATTGACATAATACACTAATTTATTTGTTTGTGTTTCCTATTTCCAGAAAATGGCAAACAGTTAATTTTGTGATAGACCCAAACCACCTAGACAAAGCTCAATATTTCCGTACTCGGGCGGGTCACATTGCTAAAAACGCCACTGTTCGCTTCAATTCGATCGACCCGGCATGCGTGGCTGAATTCCTCCAACTACTTCACTGCTTCGCATTCAACAACAATATAAAATCGTTGGTTTTGGAGCCGATGCACAGCACAATCGAGTTGCCTGAAAGTTGGGCGGCACCGTCGAATCAAGCCGCAGCGAAAACACCAGATGAATTTCCACTTTTTAAAGCCTTCGCTGACATTTGGTCACGTCACTCGTTAACTACCTTAAGTTTAGGTTGCAATGAAGAGCTATTTGAGTCGTTGCCGGATATTCTGGCACTGCTCGACGAAAAGAAAGCCGAGAACATTTCCACACTGGCATTGGCAACTGTCAAAGAAGACTCGTGCAATTACCTCATGCAAAATATCGATGCCAAACAATTCGTTAAGTTTCGCCGGTTGCAGATTCTTAGTCTAGATTACGATAATCTTAGCGATGAAGTGTTGAACGCATTAGGGGAGGTTGATGATTTGCGCAGGATTGTTGTGCATGTTCATGGCATTTGGGATAAACATCCTGGTACTAGTAATTATGCCTGGAACAAGCTGAGGCAAAGACATCCGAGTTGTTTATTGCGATTGTCTTGCATTCATTCGACGGATGAAGTGAAACATTTGCACAACAAAGTTTTAAAGAACAACATGCCGTTGAGTCATTTGAAAATGTTGTTTTGTGAGCAGGTTAGTGTCAACTAGCGCATGCGCTATGAACCATAAATAGGTTAAATCTATAAATTAATGTACGTTTTTGATTTAATTTTATTTCAGATGAGTCTTAATGTTTTGGTTACTCTCGCAATTTACCGCGAGACATTGGTAAGCCTCATCTGGGTGGATAACGTCCACAACGCTGATAATCAGATGTTCCTCAAAGAACCGGACGCCAACGACGACATCCAACCTCAAGAACTGATCATCCTCGCTTGGATATGCAACAAACTAGAAGAACTTGTATTTATTGGGTATAAATTCTACGAAGAAGATTGGGTGGGGATTGCTAAACTAAGAGCTGATACTTTACGACGCTTAGAGGTTGCTTACTCGGATCTCATCTTGAACGGATACAAATCTACCAGCATTACCAAGGTATTGATGACATCACGAACTTGATGCCACCTATAGTCTTATAGTGTAACTTGTTTGCAATGTAACTTTCTGTTGTAATTATAGGAAGTATCCAAAGTGTTGGGAAAAAGTTGGGAACCATTACGCGACTCCGAACTGCATCCAGCGATTGTTGAACCATCTTCGACATACACGGACGAGTACTTAATGCCTCTTTTGCTGGCAGATCTTAAGTAACTATAATATTTTCGTATCAGCAGTGTAGGCAACCCACTTTGCATACACGAATCTATAAGTTTTCTTCAATCGCTAAAATATGTTTTTAATTATTTTAACTTATTGTGATCGATTCGTTCGTTCGCCCACGTCGCGACAACGTTGTTTTAAGTCAAAACCTATGAAACAACTAACTATGTTTCAATTTTAAGTTATCTACATTTGACACATGCGTTTAGATGATGATTTAAAATGAACGTTTACCATTCATTTGATATTGTGATACATTTATAAACAACTGTTTTGTTTTTATTTTTCAAATCTACATTTGATCTTTAACAGTTTGTTCACTCATGACAAGTTCTAAATTTTTTTATTGGAAACTTTAGAAAGAAAAAATTATTTTGCCAGTATTCGCGTTTCGATTGCCACATTCGTTTTTATTTTTTTGGAATCTAAGGCTTCGATTTGCATACATTTACATCTCAAACAAAACTTTAAATTCGGTTTTGTGAACTTTTGTGATTAGTTACTAACGATTAAAATACAACGCGCGTACACGCCAAACGGTACATGATAACATAATACAAGTAACCGAAAGCGATACAAACCAAACAAATTAAAACAAAACACAAATAACATAGCGAGTAAGGCAACAACATCTGTGATAATGTATTTGCAACGATTGTTAACACACGCAAGTCTAGCCAACTTTACAACTAGCAGCAAAACATAACCAAAAACGATGCAAAGCGATATACACTCGCACACTGAGATGATTCCACGGTTGAAGGAAGTTAGAAACAAGTAACGAAGTTAAAAGTAACAAAGTAAACAAAGTTAGATAGGAAGCGGTGAAACATATACCAAAGTACCTGCATACAGAAGATTCTATTTTAAATGGCGCCAAGGTTATGAGCGAAAAACGGTAATGGCGTCACAATTGTAAATAAGAGCATAAATGAATATAATTATACCGCATAACCGCCGAGCATTTAAAGTTATAAAACGTTGTTTTTGGATTGCGAACAACTGAACTAAGAGTTACTATATTATTGAAACACGGCTCGTACGAGTAGTTAACAATCAAATCAATGTGAAACACTACTAGTTAGAATATAACGTGGGAATCGATATAAAACCAATTAGCAAAACAACAAAGAGATAAATAATGCAATCAAATTCCATTAATTAAGATTATAGATTGCCGCAAACACAAAACGACCAATTAACAAAAACAACACTTTAAGAAATTAAACAGCGTGTGTGGGGTGTGGGTCGATTCCTAATTTGTGTTTGTTACAAAAAACCATTTGACCAAAACCTAATGGTTTAGATATATTTTTAAAATCATTTGAAAAGGATGAGAATTTGATTATTTCAAACAAACAAAATACATTCCATAAAGTTAATAAATGCAATGCATGTTGATCAACTGCATAATGCACTTATGTGCAATAATTAATGTTACCAAGCAAATTAAATTTAATTAATTTAATTAACACAACTACGGGGAAAACAATGTTTTGTCTACCTAGGTTGTTTGATAATTTAAGTAGATTTTACGATGCACGAAAAGATATTGTGTAAGAAAAATGTGTAAATGTGAGACGTCGACACCGAAAAAGTAACAATTTGTATATAACAACTAAGATGCGTACCTGAACAAGTATTGTAACACACACGACACAACAAAAGTCATTAACAGGATAACAAAAGTCAATACCGGGTTTTGTGTTAATTATTAACCGGTAATTAATTTTTGGTTAGAAGAGGTTAGGTTGAGGAGAAGTTAAGGCGCGTTAATGGCGAGTTGACAAAAATGATTGTTGTTATCTAGTGTGAATACTTTGAAGTGTTTGAAGCTAAAATTTAAAACAAAAAGCTAATCAGCTGAAAGAGAGTATATATTATATTTATATCTGTGATTTGTGGACATAACCACAATTTATTACATCAACTACCAACAAGTAACAAATGTAAGGCAAATAGTGTAAACTAAAACTAAACCTAAACCAATATTGTAACATACACACACAAAATACACTAAATCTATGTGTTTGAACTAAAATTATAACCCAAACTTAATTGAAAAAAAAGTGAGGTTATAATTTTCGTTGTGAGCATGTTGAACACGTTAAAATCTTTAACAAAAAAGAAAATTTATGGAGTAACAAAGAGATAAAAACATATATTAAAGAACTTGTAACAGCGTACATATGTTAAACAACGCCAAAATGTTACAGTTGTTACGATTACTACAAAATAATATCTAGAAACAGCTGATGTTGAGTACTGATGCTAAGTAGGTAACAAAATGCGGATACAAAGCATTGTTAGAGTGATTTTTAGCGGAAGCGCAAGGTCGCAAAGAACTATCTCATCTATCTAATCTTATCTTATCTCATCAATGGAGAAAGAATCAAAACAAACAAACATAAGTTAATAATTAAACGACTGATTAAGGTCGCGATTGCCTGTGATTAATATCGAGAAGATGATAATGAACATAAAGAACTTAGTGCGTGGGATATAGTTTATAGTCGGAGGAGTTTTGGGTATCAAGTCAAATAAAAGGAGATAGGGTTAGAATTTAATGCATGCGATGATGATAAGAAGAAGCAACAAACAAAAAAATAATAAACAACAACGTGATTACCTCACATTAACTTACGAGATACTTACATATTGCATACACCAAATGTAATTTTTACTTTTTAAAAACAACAATGATATGATGATAGAAAACTTTAAATCATATGATTAACAAACAGCGTTAAAATGTCGCAACAAAATCGACAATAACAAGAAAACACATTTTAGTTCTTGGTATTAAGTAAACTTGAAAAACCAAAGTTTAATATTTCAATATTCATCAGTAATTATTACTTTTATCTCTTGTTTTTGAATTTTTTGGTT
This sequence comes from Atheta pasadenae, assembly GCA_030264155.1. Taxonomy (NCBI): domain Eukaryota; kingdom Metazoa; phylum Arthropoda; class Insecta; order Coleoptera; family Staphylinidae; genus Atheta; species Atheta pasadenae. The sequence goes on along the minus strand of JARJDS010038706.1, from coordinate 4,247 downwards.
ATGATATCGTCGCAAACATAGCGTCTGAAAACTAAAACAAATGAAATATTTATTCAATGTTTAAAAATCGAGAATATATTGATGAGCTTTGCATTAAGCTCAATGAAAGCAAAACAAAGCAAAAACAAATAAAAAACGAAAAGAAAAATATATAATACATATTGTAATATAATATTAAACGCATATTATTATATCTATTCTATAAAATATAATAATATAGTATATTTAACTTGATAGGAATTTAATTCAGTGTTGGATTAAAATTAAACATTTGGAATTTATTTATATTAATTTGTAGGGTTAAAAGAATTCCAAATTTTTCATTATTACCAAAAAATTGTTATGTTATAACCTCAAAATAGTGTTAAATTATTATCAAGAAATTCAATGTTACAACACGTTTATATTTGTGGGTCAAAATGTACATTTAGACTTAGTTTTATCCGAATGCGTTGAAAGCCATATTCACGTTCTGTGAGTTTTTGAGGTTAGATTATGTCTATTTTTGTGGCAAACATTATATAAGTATATACTTAGAATAGACAACTTTAGATATAAACAGTGTTGTAAATGTAACAATTGAGTTATATATTTTTGTATTTGTTTTATCGTATCTCACGTTTATCGTAATGTTAGTTGGTTTTTCAGGGCATTAGTGTTAGACACAGAAGTGTTAGGTTAGAATTGTGACGTTTAGGATATAATTTTGTTTATTTTTGTGTTAGCTGTTAGCTCTGATCTATTTGCTCATTTTGATTGATTTCTATATTTTCAATAGCTGGTTTACTCTTTTAAATTTAATTGCAACAAATTAATATTGAATTTCTGTGAAAATTTTAAGAAAATATTCAAAACTTAATATAGGCCACCACGCATACACATTTAGGTTAAGTGTGCACTTTAATAATCATTTAGTTTTGTAACAATTAGGTTAGTTTGTTTAGTTATCAGCGGATTAATTATTAATAGTGTTATTAAATGTAATTTTTGTATTTGTATTAGCATAAGTGTTTAATGTTGTATGTTACATGTTTCATTGTAACTTCATTGAAAAACAAATGATTTTTATGGCATTGTGCAAAAATGATAAGAAAGATAAAACAACAAACGACTCACGAAGCAATAATCTGCATGTTCAAGAAGATTAACTCCAAGTGTTGATTGAGTAGGTTTTGTTCTGATATAAAGTATTGTTTGTTGCGTCAAAATTTTAAATGTTTGTTCAGAACGAGAAAACGAAAAACTGGTTGTATACAAGAACAGAAAACTTTGTTTGTGTGGTTCGCTAGATGAATACGGGAAAGATTTAAATTAATATTGACCAAATGACATGTCTAATTGTAGAATGTAGAAAGAAGCGTAAAATTTATTCCAAAATAACAAAGTCAGTCGTTAAAATCCGAACAAATGATAATGATAGCTATACACTTAATAATACACATATTACAAACATTATATTTATTATTAAAACAACATTTATTGTTACGATAATAAAGATATTTGCCCATTGTAAAGAAAATTATTTATTTGTTTTTAAATCTTTTTATAATAAAAAACAAATGTTTGACGTAAACAAAATGAAAACGTTGTGTATAAAAAGTTGCATACGTTAACAGTAAATACTTGAATTTAAAACGGTCACCGTCGTTTGTAATAGTCCGCATTCCAAGCGAGAGTCTAGTGTAGACTTACGTTACACTTAGAAGATCTATGTTTATATGAGTAAGACAAAGACGCAAGAATAAACTAGCGGTGAGTTAAAGTCACTGGTGACGTCGACGCGTGGTACAACAGTGCGTGTTTTGTTTTTCGTCGTTGTTTCTTGTTTTCTTCAGTTCCATTGGTTCTTTAAGTACAATTTGTTTATATCGTGCGTGTTTTGTTTGTGATTCACCTGTTAGTTATCAGTGCGGGTGTGGGTGTATTTCTAAACAAAAACTCTTGGGAAAAAAATGCATCCAAACCGTCGAAGAAAGAAACGTCCGAACTACGGCCTCCGCACCGTCGAGGTCGCGCGCGGCCCTAACGGCTTTGGGTTCACCATCTCCGGCCAACAACCATGCATATTATCTTGTATCGTATCACACTCCCCCGCCGATGTAGCAGGCCTCCGCGCCGGAGACTTTCTTATCAGCGTGAATGGAATTTCCGTGTCTAAAATCGCACATGATGCTGTTGTGAATTTGATTGGGAAATCCGTTGGTCCCATACGGATGACCATCGCTGAACATTACTACTCTGACAGCTCGGATGAAGAACTCAATATAAGTCGAGTGGTAACCACAAGAAAACATAAACCTAGAGTTAATAAAACACACAGTAATGGTCTAAATAATTTAAACACATCGGAGCGCAGGCGTAAGAAAGACTTTGAAGAAGTACCAGAAGGTGGTTGTGGAGTTTATTTACCACAAATGGGTGGAAATCCAATGGAAGATGAAGGTGGACCAATTGAGTACAAAGCTATTGTTGGGTATTTGGGTACGATTGAAATGCCTAAACAATTACCACCTAATTCAAGGCTACAAACTGTTAATTCTTGTATTAAAAAATTACGACAAGAGAAACGTAAACCCACTGCAGTGTTGATGACTGTTTTACCGACTTGTCTAACGTTAAAGAACGCTGTCAACCATATTCTTGCGATTTATCCTACAAATAGAGTGGTTTACATTAGTTCAACAGCAGATAAGGAATCAAGATATTTTGGCTTGGTTACTAGTGCAGTGTGTGATAGAAGTTTGGAGAATGTACAAAAAAAGTGCGAAACTTCTTTCTTAAATGTTTGGGATGAGAGAGGAAAGTGTAATACAGATCAAGAAAAGAGTGAAGTTGAAGTCTCGAATAGTTGTCATGTGTTTGTGACAGATCCAAAAATTATTGATCATGGGGTACACACAACAAAAGCAGAAAGCTTTCGGATTGTTTGTACAAGAGATGTTATTACTGGTAAGTTGAATATTTTGGATACAAATGAAAATGTTTTATATTTTTTTGAGGTTATATCTTAGTATTTTGTTTTATTTATAGGTTATTGCCTAGAATTTCCACGAAACGCCCTCTACATTGTTTCGCTGGTCCAAAACATGTACCGTTTACAATCCCCAGTGGTAAATCAAGACGATCCAGTTGCAAATTCCCCACAACCATCTGCTTCTAGTAATTCAGATTCTGGAATTGGTTTTCGCGATGATTGTGGTACAGTCAGCGACAGAATTCTTCTAGTGGAATTTCCAGTGGCCCATTCAAGTAATCTGAACATGCAACCGAACAATTCAAGTCGACCAGTGAATATTATAGCATCAAATATAATCATGGATAATTTAGACAACAACATCCCTTCCTCGATAAACTCATCCTCAACACCTACTTCACCTCAAAAAATTGCTACAAACTCCAACAATACGCCATCTTGTTCAAACTTAAACAACGTTCGTGCCATGCCGTCCAAAACCCACATTAATAACATTCGCGCTTGCATTAACGACGAAAATTTGTTAATCAAAAACTCGCTATCTTCCAGTAATGAAGACACAATTACTTTACCTACGAATACTACGTTTTTATACAAACAAAATAATGATTTAAGTGATGTTAAGTTAGATAAAGATGTAAATTATGAAGAAGATGTGAGTCTTCATATTATGGATGATGCACCGTTTTCGGAACGCGCGGTAGATGTTAATTTTGATATGTTGCACGGATCCATGGATAATATATCGCTGCATAGTTCAAAAAGTTTGGACGTGGATGTATTTAAAAAACCGCAGAGTTGTAAAAAGAAGAAACGATTGTGGAACATCGGCGCGGGGAGTTGTGACAATTTGGGGAAACATGCAAATAGTGATTATGACTATAAATTATCGCCGAAAGTTTATTTAGATGTGGGGAAATCTCCAGCCGGGGGAAGGAAGACGAGAAGGAGTTTTAGTGAAGATTTTGGGGGGAGTTTAAAGGATTTGACTATGTTTGGTTTCGGGAAGAAGTTAGTGGCGCTTGCGCAGAGTGAACCGGATGTTAGGACGGAACATTTTGATATTCAAGAGGTTAGTTTTCTGTTTTATTTATGCATGTTTTGCATGTTATTTGTAAATGTACTTACTGGTCAAGGATAATAATTAATATTAAGCATGTTAATGTAATATTATGTTATATATTAATGATGAACGGTGACCTTGTTTGTGATGTTTATTTTTTGTTCAATTTTTATTGTTGGCATTTGTAAATAGGGAAAATTTGTTTTCTGC
>JARJDS010038678.1:0-13558 GCA_030264155.1 Atheta pasadenae | reverse complement strand
ATGAGTTTCTAAAGGTAATTAGACCGGGCGACTCCAAATTCGGTGTAAAAAGTTAAAAAATTCTAGCCGTTTAGAAGATATGTGCAAAAACTCGTATTGAACACGAAAAATTTGTGCAATTTTGGTCGACTTAATTATTAACACATTAAAAATGCATACCAAGATATCCAGTATACTATTTCTAGTGTAACTTTTTACCATCTATCTAAATCCGTTGAGAAAACGTTGAGAAAAACGTTGAGAAAAATATTTCACGGTTTGGATGTTATGAGCATAAAAGTACATACATGCCGATTGGCTATCCGCTATAGCCCTAGATTATCCCGTAATATTTTGCTGCTTGTAATAAAATACAAAATGTTAATTTTAAAAATTCCATCAAAGATATCTCAGCAAAATTTTGTTATCAAACGAAATTGTTTCGTATTTATCTTGAAATTATAACACATATGTTTACCCTTTGATGTCTGGGTTTTTGGATGAAAAGCACGTTCCGCGTTGCGTTGCGTTGCCGCCGTCGGATTTGTTTGTTTAGTTTATTTAAGTTTCACACACATACCTGCGGGAATAGGGATGAGGGAAGAGAAGCAAATATCGTTTCAATGAAAGGGATGGTAGTCAGACATTGCCAACATCTTACATCACAGTTGCTTACATAATGAGATAATTATAGCAGGAATATTTACGGTCTTAATAATTATTTCGTTTACTTACATTAGACAACACCTCATCCCAAATACCAAAAAACGTTTTTGAAAATTAAAATATTTACTAATAAAAATTAAATTTACTTTGAACTTGTTGGCTCCCGAACTACTTGTTGTTTGCTTTTTGTTTCTTATTGTGTCTGTTTACAAGTGTTTACAAGCTACTGTATTTGTTTTTGTTTTAATATCTAGTATGCCGTGTAGTTTTGTTTCGGAGTAGGCTTTGTAACCATTTCGTTGTTTTCTTTAAAACTGCAAAACCAAATAGAGTTCAGTTACGACTGTGAATCTTGACAAGTAAAGTGAATATTGAGGCTTAGTCTTACATCGTTGTGTTTATGTGTGTGTGTGTGTGCAACTAGTTGTTGGTCAATTCCGTTGAAGATAAGTAAATATTTTTTTTCACTAAGTCAACAATTAATTTAATTGAACACTGAAAGTTGAGTGAATTGTGCGGCGTTGGCGCGCGCTTTAATTATATACCTACCAAACTGATTCGAAGCTGTACACAATGCAATAAAATCGATTGCGTTAGTCGCGAGTTGACGGAGGTTATTAATAAGTCTGAAAGCGCGAGTGCAGCGCACAGCGCGATGAAACGTAACAATTTGAAAAGTGGCGCTCAAAAAGTTTGAATGGCGCGCACTCAGACGCGCGATGATAAATTAAATTCATGAACAAACACACAACCGAACCGACGGTTTTCTGTCTCTGTATCTTTGCATTGATTAAGACATGTTGACGTGCGTTTTGTTCTAATGTATGCATTTGTGTGCCGGCAGAGTAATTGCTTTTTCGTTTCATTCGAATTTGTGCGTCGCGACTGTTTGGAATGAAGCGGAAAGTTTGCGTTTGGATGGAGGCGAATTAAAGCCGTACAAAATGGTAACACCTCTCGCGGCGCAGTACGTAATTTGACGTGAAAGTAATATTAACTTAAAACGTATCATAAACAAACTAAAAACTAATATTAAAGTGCAGCTGGTGCAGCAGCAGCGAGCCGCTGCACAGCGTTGGCACGTTGGCGTTGGTGGCAGCAGCGCGCTTCAAAAGTTTGGCTTATAGACTCGAGACTCCCACTATAAAGTAACGTAACGCAGCGAATAAGTGCAAAAAGGGGGCGGCAATGCGAATGCGAACATAGTACGTATTATGTTAGTACGAGTATGTTAGTGGCACTATCGGGAGTTGATTCGCATCTAGGCGACCGACGTGTTTTACTTGCTTTACGTGTTTTATCCACACTGCCGGCGTGTGTGTAGTTAAACTTTGCTGCTGAATGTTGTAAAGTTACAAAGTCGCCAGCCAAGCCAAACTGTCGCCTTGCTAGATTTTGTCCTTCTGACGAGTGCGCCATGGAAAGGTTGAAAGGAAGCGAGCGTGTTTTTTTTTTCGGTGCTAAACGAATGTTGTCGGCGCTCGCCGCGAGTGTGAATTCTAAATTAAATATTTGCGCTTTTGCACTGCCAGATAGCAGGACGAGAGCAGTGCGAAACGTGACGCTGCCGCCGTTGCCGCTGCCTCCAGTGTACGCTTGTGTAATACATCCTTGGAGAGAGGGTAGACAGTGACATCGGCATCGCGTGCGACAATAAAATGTGCACGCTGCAATGGTGTCCGCCGAGAGCGCGCGCGGCAGGCGACAATTTCATAATGCTCTTCGCATTTGTCGTTTGCGACCGTAAAACAAGTAATGCGACGTGAATTTCGGCGATGCCTGGCATTGCTGGTCGTTTATTTCGTATTTTCACCGTCTACAATGTTTCACACTCGCGCGAATTTAAAAAGAAACATGTTTATTCCCGGAGACGTCGTCGCCGTTTCGCGGAGGTCGTAAAGTGAAAATATATAGGTCATATCTTGCTCTTTATCGCGGTCGAAGCGCGAGCGTTTTCTTCGTCTGTATTTTATTTGACGGCGCGGCATATCGACGGGTTGTGTTATAGATGGCGAACAAAGTTGGGACTCGTTGGGTTTTGGGACTCTTGCGTGTGTTTTTGGCACGCATCAAAGAGACTTTGCAACGCAATATGCTGACGAAAAGCCAAAGCAAAAGCCAAACGTCTATTTCACGCACACGCGTGCTCACGCCACCTTTTCAAATATGAATACCTACGGAAAGCGCAAAGCGCGCCAGCAAGGGATGGAGGCGAAGATGGTAGGAGGCACGGTATTTAACTGGCGCGCCAGAGTTGCTTTGGTTGCGAGTCCTTGGCGAACGAAGTTGGCGGCACGGCGCAATACATGTTTGCGGTGAATGGCAGTAGGCAAATTTCGGCGGCGTTATTTGACGTATGTTTGCTTGCCTGCAGGTCGATAGAATGGCAATAGATGCCGCACACGAATCATATAAATTTCCCTCGATGCCTTTCTTGCCTCCCGCGTCGTTTTACTCCTTCTCTTGCGCTTTGATTTGCCAAGGCTTTGCCTGCTCTGTGGCAGGTAAAGTTTTCGTTTGCTAGCCGTGTAATCTGTATATTGCTTTGACCGTGCAAATACAGGTCACTTGTGCGAAGCGTAGTCGTCGTGATGGCTCTTGATTAAACTTCCTGCCCGTAATAACTAGCTACAACTTGCGTCTGAATGTTCTGGCATTCGCCGTGCAAATGCGCACTAGGCGCTCGGGTGGTGGAGGCGCCGGGCTGTTTGTACACCGTACACGTGTAATTTGTCCAGATTACGTTCGAGTGCGATGAGGTTTGCATTAATATGCTCCTGTGCAGCTTTTCCCTTGGTGGGCCGCCCAATTTCACCGAAACGCATCGGTGCGGCCGATAGCGCCACCCACACCGGACATATTACACGTGCAAACTGCCTTTGCCGTTCGCTATGAGCTAAACAGATAGATGGAATGGATGACATGAATGCAACAAACGACAAACACACGCTTTGAGTGTGCAGCATTGCATTGCGCTTCATTCGCGTCGACAAATATCGCATATTTATAAACGTTGCGTGCGCCTTTGCGCCTTGTTGTTGTTGCAACATGTAAATCGCGATCGTTTATTCGCCATTTCCGACGCGTCCGTTATTTATGCGAATTTGCATGCCTATGAATGGGCATTAATTTTATTTACAAGCGCTGGGATAAGGGTAATAAAAAGCGGCGTCCCCGGTTACACGTGAATAAGCTTAATTTTCCACTAAAATGTATCATCTGCATTAGCTATTTTACGACTTATAAAACTGCATGTGACGCCTTCGCGTCGCGCGCGTTTGCGGCGCGAACTTTTGCACATTCTCGGCGGCGTGCAAGGCGTGCGCCTGCATGAATTCGCGGTGTTTAAAAGATTTGAAGCCTCGATGAAAGTTGCAACTTTTACGTCACGATTTCGAACATTTCGTCGGCGGTTATTACACCCTGGCACTTTATACGCATATCTAAAATGTAAACCCGTAAGCTTTATCTTCCGCAATCAAACCCGACACGACGACCCAAAGCGTTCTAAAATGACATATTTCCGAGCCGAGTCGTTGAGAATTTACAACTTTAACTCGCTTCGAATTGAAGCGTTTGCATTGCGCGCACCACAGTCCCGAAAGTAGATGAATTTTATGCAAAAATCAATTTCCGAAAGTAAGTTTGTGTTACATAACAGTTAGTGCAGCCACTCGCGAGTTGTGTGTGCGCACTAAAAGCTGTGCTGTGCGGCAAACAACCGTCGAAAGTTTAATTCCGCCTGCATTGGCTCGAGCGAAAGCTGCAACTGCTGAATGCGTAGTAAATATTTTAGTATTTGTTAGTCATTAAAGTCTATTGGGTAATACGCTGAGCAAAAGTTCCTTAGAAATCATTTCATTTAATTCAGCTTTGATGGGAAATCTCGTGAATCGAAATAATCATTAGCCGTAAAGGTTGAGTCATAAAACCCTATCGCGACATGGCGCGGCGCGGCGCACACTCCGATCGCAGGAGTGCCATTTTGCAATTTTGACGATGCACCTAATGCTGCTGTGATCTGCAGTAACGTTTGCACAGTGCTTCAGATTCGGGACTATAACACTTTTTTTGCATTTGCACACTGCGCATAACACCTATCCAAATAAACTCTTTGCGCCCCCCGATTTTGAACGCATTGTGCACTGCAATAAAGTAAATACTGGGCTCTTGCTTGCTTTACACGCGCGTTATTGCAACGCGAAATTCAAAAAAACAATGCTACAGAAATGGAAAAAGTCTGGACGCGCAGCAGCAGCAAAAAAATTCGTCCTGTAATTAATTTCGACGATGTGTGTGTGCGCGCGCGGCCGCGTTGTTGCTTCTGCGGGGTCGTATACATAATTGATTGCTGTGGAGAAAAAACGAAAAAACACGCGCTTCCCGGTACATTATTAACAAAACACATACTCGTAAAAATTTTTGCATATATCGTTGATTTATACTTCTTTCGCGCCAATGTCGCGCTGGGTGGTGTAGCAAGTTTCAACGGCGCGTCGCCGCCGCAGGCCACTGTCCGCCGCCGGCCACCCTTCCAGCGCTGCTGTTTCATCCGGATATAAACTACATCAACGGAATTTCGTCGACCGCAAAATGGTCCGCAGTTAACGTGTTGTTGCAACTACATGTAGAGCGAAAGCACACACGCCCATCGAGAAACACAATTAAAATTGTGTACTTATTGCTTGGCTTCCTCTCGTATTTTCGGCTTACAATATCCCATTTGAGGGTTGCAACTTTACGCGGGAATATACGGCGATATACGGCGCTGTGGCACGAAACAAATATTTGTGTATAGATTTTAACTCGAGTTAATTACGAACGCGTTTTTGAAAAATGTATCAATTGGGAACTCGCTTGTTTTTCTGTTTTAATTAATAAATTAATTATTGCGTTGTTAATTATCAACATTTAAATTTAAATTCACAAACTTGGGTAATGTGGCGCCATATGATGGTTACCCCCATCATCGTAGAATTTCGCCCGCAAGCATACAATGTATTTGACCGGAACCAAATTGCCGTCTCGTGGCTGTTCGCAAACTGCCAAGTTCACGACGCCTCCGCTGTCGATGCCGGGCCCGCGCACCGTTAATAACTTATATCGCACTTCCTGCTCGTAAAGATCAAAACCGACGCTTATAGATTTAAATTGACGCGTTATAATGGGTAGTGCACTCGTAAAACGCAAAGGCAACGCCGATACCCAAGCCTTGCTCCTTGCTTGGCTTGTCGGAGTATTTGCAGGATTCGATTCGCCTTCCATCGCTCATTCGCCGCCTGTGTGGCACAAGGCACTCGTCCCGGCCGCCGCCATGTTGGAACATAAACTTGACGTTATATCTCGGTTTTACCAGTTTCTGACTGATAACGACACCACCAAATTACATGATTAAAACATTACTATAACAATATACCAAACTCTCGCCAACGCTCTAACGACTTTATGCATTACGACTTTATTATTTCCGAAATTACTTAGGCTCTTAAACTCGTTACGAAAGACGTCACACTTTCACCCTGAGCATAACACTGAGCACATCAACAATGTAACTAACTTTAAATATGCATTAGTTTTGCGAGCTTTTCCCAAGCACTGGTGGTGGTGGTGTGGCCTGTGGGTAGCGAGGTGTAGCTGGATTTTATTTCGAATGCATTGGCACGTATTTAACGACTTGCCATTTGAAGTAAGCTTTTTTAATGTTGTTGCAAAGTTGTATTTGCTTGGCGCTATATTCATTCGCCGTGTGCCGGCTCATTGGGCTATACATACATTGAATCGGCGGGGGGAAACACAAATAAAGAATACAATTTCAGTTTGGGGCCCTCGGGCGCCCCGTTTGCTGCGCGATCGCGTGCACATGCTATGATAATCTGACATTGCACTGGCTTATTTAATGCCAGTGCGAGACACTATTTTTGTTTTAATATTCTCCGAGGATCGAAATTGTTATTTATACGCCGCTGCTTCGGCTATAACAGCTCCCCAAATTGCCTGCGTTCGTTGTTTTTTCACGAACGCAAACTGAAGGTATCACGCATGAATTTGAATTATTTATTTTGTCTTTCTGCAGGTTTGAAAATCTACATACATATAACTTTCTGACAAACAAACGTACAACGTTTGTAAAAAAAGAAATTTAAACACAAAACAATTGTCTATTCAAATAATTGGCACATTTGATGATTGCTTGATTTCCTAAATTTGTTTACTTTTGCAGAAAGGTAAATCAAATATGTATATTTAATTGGAGTGTTTCCGCGTTTGATGTTTTTAGCTATCTCTTGACGATACGTTTGTTGTTTGTTCGTTAAAATGCACGCATGTTTTTTATTTGCCTCAAACACCAGCATCAACCAAAGCTAGGGAGTTGGCAATCGACAATGCCATTCGCAAGGCAACTTCTTATCAATTAGTGCTGAATAATTATTATGAATGACATTGTGCCACGCGCCCTCGAGAGCAGTTACCCGGCCTACACCGACCTTAGACCTCTCTCCTCTTAGTGTGGGCTTATTTAAAACTTGGCCGAAAATGTAAATTTTAATTATCCTCGCGAGGGAACCACTGAAATACAAAATTGGAATATATTGGTCTTTTATTACTTGGTGGCTCGCTAAAAATGTATTCAGCACGATCTATATATTTTCCAAAATGTTGTAATCTGCAGAACTCTGCGTGCCCGGAATGCGCAAGTGTGTGTGCGGGGTACGCGGCCTATCAATCGCCTATCGGCAAACGATTTATTTCCAAGGACTCACTGATTAAAATCAAATTGAAATTTATACCATGAAAGACTCAGTTTGCATGATTAATGATCGATTAATGTGGCCTCGCATTGCACATTGCCTGGCTGGCTGGAAGCCGAATTTTGAAGCTGAGATTAGTTAAAAAGGTGTCAAAGATAAAGGAGTGTAATCAATCAGGTGAATAAGGGATGGCTAATCAAGTACGGCGTGTACAGAAAGTAGTCTTAACAGGATCGGGGACGATCCAATTTTATCCGCAGCGGGAGGTGGGCCGCATGCCGTCTCGCTCCGCTCGGCCGATCGGGTGATCTCTGTCTCTGGCTGCGCTGGACCTCGTGTCAAACTCAATTAGGGAGTCGTTCCGCTTTCCCGGTCCTGGGTAATTGGGCTCCATTAGGACGCGACAAGATTGTGTTGTTTAAGAAAACACTGCCGCTAATGTCCGCGTGTGACACATTTGCTCCGGCGAAACGCACAAGAAAGAAATTGCTAGTTTTGCAGCACTGGCGAAGGAAGGCTGTTATAAGGCTGCCGCCGCCGTTGTCGTTCTGCTGGGACGGTTAAAACGCACCACTACTTCGTTTTCGGTCCGTTACTTACGGGTTTTCTTTTATCCTTTGCTGGTTCTGTCTTTTTTGTTTTTCTAAAAACACACATCGTTTGCCTCCCCCCCCCTCCTCACTCGTGTAGTATATATGGTATTAGTTTTCAGATTCGCCCGCAATTTAACGAAGTAATTTGACAATGACAGAGTGTTGAACTGGCGTAGGGAATCGTTGCTTATAGTTTAAGATAGTCTGATTTTGTATTTTTTTTCTTCTTCTTCTTCAAAGGATTTCATTACAATCGGCGATGGCGTGGAAAGACCCTATAAACTAGATCACCCTAATAATTCTTTCCTCTTTGCCAGTTTATGCTTCTGCTACCACCGACGGTGAAGGAAGCAACCGCAGCTAACGCGCCAGTCACACACCCACATTACCACCCTGGGCCAACGGTTTGTGCGCGGCGACCTGGTCCCAATATGGCATCGGGTCTTAACTAGTTGGAAAAATCTGCACAAAGTGCACTTTTTACGTCTTCTCTTTCGGCAGTAAATAGTGACGACTGATGGAAAGAATTGATTTCTAACAAAAGAAGTGTTGCCCAAAACGAACACATCTACATCCCCAACTGTAGATGTTGTTTATACGTATCCATAGTATCAGTAAGAACCTCTTGGAGTCAGTTTTGCGTAGCTTCTTTTTTTCTGCTTTTATTCCGCTTGTGACAACGCCAAAAAAAGACAAGTCATTTTACGATTATTAACGCTATTACGTTCAAGTATTAAAAAGTGTCTCGGAATCGAGCTGTCTGGTAAAAACCCACCGAATCGCTTACTTAAACTTATACCTTGTGTCCATAATTCATTCCAGCGAGGGCGGGGGCGGGAGCGGGAGCGGTAGCAGAAAAGTCTCGAACGTTTCGATTCCGTTTCGTTTCAATTGCGACGGTGCCATTCAGTTAGGTCGAGCGAACAGTAAATTGAATTTGTGCATTAAAACACTTAGTTTGTTAAGTTTTTTGCTTTATTTCGCTGCTCTGCTGCTGCTAGTTAAAAGCTTATCGATTCGGCAATAACAATTGCCCGGTCGCTGGCTCGTTGTCCGGCGGCGTGAATGTGAGAGGAGCGCGAACGGAAAGTATCCGGCGTCAAATCAAATCAAAATCACTGGGACACGAAGAGCGCACAATAAAATGAATAGTGAAATCCCGACGATAGGTGAAGTCGTTTAAGAGTGGTAATCCCGATTCGGGCGATCCGATATCACATAAAACCGAACGCGCTAGCTAGCGCGCTAGCTGCCTCCGGCTCGAACGGGATAAAAGGATGGAAAATGAAATGCAAATGCGCCTGTTAGTGACGCCTGAGTTTTCGGTACGTTCATCACGCATTTGTGTCTGTCCTTCTGGCAACACTCCACTTGTAAGCAAACGCAACAAAGTGCATTGTTTGGTCTGATGGAAGTAATAGTCTCAAATGGTAATTATAACTGTAATTTTTTTTTACAATTAATCATTAGTTAGACGTGAAACTAAAATTATTTTTTAACTAAGAATCTATAGTATTTCAAAATAATGTTGGTATCAATAACAATTTTATAGTTCCTTCGACAATTTACAAAAAGTGCACAAAGTGATAAAGGTAATGTTGTGTGCATGTGTTCTCAGCAGGCATAATGAGCTCACACACTCAACATAATCGCATGCAAGATCGAATCTCGTGGTTTTATTATAATGAAGGAGCGCGGCCACCACCGCAACCACTACTCTCGCTTGCGGTTGCTTGATTGACTGACTGCAGCAGCACATCTTAAGTCTGCAACATCTCAACCAACTCTCCAACACTCTGGTTTGGAAATTTATGCATTTCTTCTTCCTTTTACGCAGCCGCCGTACAACAAACTCGCTTAATTTTGCATACATTTCTTCATACTAACTGCTAATTAATTTATGTACAAATTTTGATTGCGTTTCAAACGGAAATTAAAAGCTCAAATTGGTATTCAAGGTGCCAAGCGCGTGTCATGTGTAATTCATCAAAATTTATTACTGGCAGACTGCCGGAAAGTTGTCAGATTGTATGTAGTACATTGTGGGTCACATAAGGCGGCTTGTTTAGTATTAAAATTTTGTACTCTAGTTTTGTTGAAATTATTTGAAATAATTATCAGCACATACAGATCCGGATTAGAATATGAGACATGTTCATCAGTTGTTTTTTATAAGGTAGTTAATCTTGAGTTGAATTAAAATTTTAGTTTAGTGTGTATTTGTTGTGATGGTTGTCTTTTGTCAGGTGGTTTTGTTAATCCAGAACTGTCCCACCGGCAAACGGCGACCTCGGTCTGTAATATGAAGCGCGATCGAAGTGCTCAGCGAATGGGGAAACGCAGAAACGCAAGGCAAGAAGATGGAAACACGACTCGGCGCGATTTTAAATAATTTAGTATCAATTTCGCTTTAAATAAAACATTGCGAATATTTTATTTCAAAATTACGAACGGCCGTCTACGACGAGGCCCTTTATGTCGGTAATTTGGTATAAATAGACATCGTAATATTTTCAATAATGAGCCGTTCAGCTCCGTTCTGCTTCGTGATCTAACCTCTGACGGTGATATTTTATTCCACGATATGTCTGCACATTACGATATTTTATATTCAACGGTTTTATGAGCAGTTCACAACTCAGTGTGAGTTCGAGGAGACATTACCAGCCGGATGGACGCATCGTGTTCAGGAGGTTGGTTGAGTCGAAGCAAAAAAAAAACTAACGAAAAACGACGCAACATCTCGTTAAGTGTGTGATAAATTTATCGCCTTTTTAGTTTTCCTCATTTTATATCGGTTCGTTATTACCTGTACTGGTATTGCGCTTATTCCGTTGCCGATTCCGGGAATGTCGCGCGCGCGCTCGTATTTTCCAGATTTCTTTCTCGCCTAGAAACGCTCACACACACACGCGATAACTTTGCGTTAGTTCTCTGGGGTTGTAGTTGCGATGGTAACGTACGTATGCGTTTGTGGAAAAATGGAAAACCTTCGACAACGACGCGAGCCGGCTATCTTTTCCAATAATTGATGTGAGCGTGTATATTTCTCGATATCACACAGATATTTTCCGAAATAAAGTCGCGCCGGACCGGAGGCGCATGAAAGCGTATCGGACAGCTCGGACAGAATTTCAAAAATTTATGCCTCGGACGCGAAATGAGTTTTCCTCTTGTCCGCACTTTGGCAATAAACGTCCGGCGCTTTCGTCGTTTTCTCACACTCGGATGATTGCGCGCCTGCCAAACGTATTTATTTGTCGCTTGCTTCCGGCCGGCAGGAAGAAGTTGATGTTCTCAGCCTAGCGCGGCATTACATGTGTATATGTGTGGGGGTGGTGTGAGTGCAAAGTTTCTTGCAAAGACTTTGACTTTGCTACAGCCGTTCAAGTTTCAATGACGTGCTGCACTTGTTTGGGTGTTTATTTTCAACTCTAAAGTTGTGTCTTTATTAACGGGTGCAGGTCTCTATTTGAACTACCCTTTGAAAGCTGTGAAGATAGCAACGATATAACTTAAATCTTTAATGATTCAATTGCGCTTTTAATCATTTTCAAAGTAGTTTTAGTGGTTAATACCAAAAAAAAACTTTCTTCGCTTTGCATGTAAAAATAAAATACTTTAGTCATTATTTGAGGGTGGAGTTTAATGTAACCTATCCTATTCTAAGTTACCTTATTTTATTTTGTTTAAGTTAATTGTGTGTTTCCCATAAACTATAGCAAAAGTATCCACATACTTTGTCGCAGTTAAGATTGCATATTTCGATAAAAATAATGAAAATGCAGTTGGTAACAATGTTTTACAAAACTGAAGAAAAAATGTAATTTTCGTAGTGAGTTATAATCATTTATTACTACTCATTCGTAATTTGCGCAAAGTCGCTATTTCGGCTTATCTCTGGAATAGTGCAAGTTCAGATTTTATGAGCTGTGTAGAGCCATTTCTGCGGGGCCGGCAAAAATTGATAGAATATCAAGCGAGGAAAGGAAGGGTAGGGTATTATTAGTTTGAGCGCGCTGTGTGCGAGTTTTATTGGCGCGTTTCTGGTGGCGTTGGCAGAAATTTTAATATGTAAACTAAAAGAGAGTGTAAGAAAATGTATGTACAGAGTAATCATAAAATGGCATCTATTATATGTTTTTATATTTCTTGAATGTATAATAAACTATAAAAACAATATTAAACTTTTATAGTGACGCACTTCCATGAATTTAAATTTAAATTCATTGCAAGTTTAATATTGTACTCATAAAAGTTTTATCTTTGTTATTTTTGTGAAAGACGTCGGACGAAATCGTCTACGCCCGGCATGGATTGCCATTTGCGGAAGGCGAAAAAGAGACGGCGGTAAAGACGGCAAAGACGGGCGCACGGACTCGACGACCCGTCGTCGTCGTCGGTGACGGCGGTGGCGGTGGCTCCGAGACGTTTATAACGCGTATACACGACTTTAGAGCGTTGCGGCGCTTAAATAGGTCCCATTTCCTCATTCATATACGCCACGTACACATGCGGCACACAGGGCCCAATCTGGGGGCGGCGGTCGGGGACATAGTCTGATACTTCGGTTTACTCTCGTGCGGCATATCTGGATGTAACGTAGCAGAACTGATGTTTGCACAATAAACGGCAATGCAAACACGGACCTGCAAGTGACACGCTGCGTTTTTCATTTGGGAATACCTACCTACCCTCTTCGATAGTCTTGCAGAACGAATGCCGACAAACTCCCGAAGGCCGTTAAGCGCGAACAAGTGAAAGAAGTGTTGGCATCGCGCACGAAATCTATAATTTTGCACGCGCGCTCGCAAAAGTTGCAATGCAATGCACTGCAACAACTATAATTAAATTGCGCGCTAATTAGCATATTTGAATATTTATATACGCGCACGCAAGATGGCAAATGTGACGCACAAGAAGCCGTCGACGCCGACGAGTTTGTTTAATTCAATCGAAAATAACTTTTCAAACAGTTGCCCGGCAGCAGGACTCTGAAGCCAGCCAGATGTTTGTAGTATAACTGAATACAATACATTTCAATTTCCTTTGCATGTTCCCATCTTCCTGTCCGGAATTAGAATAGGTTGTCTTTCACCCGCCTCTTGCAAACGTGGTGTCGCGTCCGTTTACTTTCGTTTCGCGACTGATCTTATTCCAATACGCAAATGCTGCTGCTGCTCCCTGGCACACACAATGTGTGACCGGGATTCAAAGGTATGTTTATGGATTGCGGTGGTTAGTAGTGGTGGTGGTGGATGCCGGTTCGAAGCAAACGGCTGTTTTGTTGCAAACTTTACTCAGCCGCACACTCGCCACGGTGGCGGCGGCGGCGCATACAAGGAGGAGTAGTGTACAATGTTTGTCCACACGCTTGAGTTGGAATGGAAAACGTGTTCGACGTGTAGTCGCCTGGCCTGTACGTTTCACATGCCCGGGACTTTAAAAAGAAATCCATCGTAGTCTAATATGTGCACAAGACTCTGTTGCAACACACGTACCTGATCCTACTTAACCTAACTTCTAAGCTATGTCTGATTCAAACATCCTGTATCAAATGAATACAACATA